>JAPDSC010103050.1:0-14611 GCA_026290005.1 Latrodectus geometricus
TTTCCAATTATATATTTATCGTATTTAAAAGTTACACATTTTTTCATTTGTTATTTTAAATTATTTTTTGGAATTTTGATTTACTGAAATCAATTATAATTTAACAATCATTCTAATTCATTAAGCGTTAAACATTTGCAACAACATATGTATTTGTAGCAAATCTGTATTTATTTATACAATTTTAAGCCATTTATAGAATAAAATTTTTGAAGAACTATCTCTCTTTTATTTTAATGAAAAGAGGAAAAGATTTATAGTACTTTAACATGTTTCCCTTGAATAAATTAAAAAATTTGCATAATGAAATCTTTCTTGCCTATTCACATAACTGAAGCTAATTCCAAAAGGCTTAACTGCATTAAAGTACTCTTAATGAATTTGCTCGAATGGTTGGAAAAAAATCCATTTGCATGAGGATTTAAGGAAAATTACTTTTGCTTAATGCTTCTCAAAAAATAAGACTTAGGAGCAAAAATGTAGGGAGAAGCGATTACAAAATTTGTTTTATGCATCAAAGAGGAGATTTACTTTTGTTTTTCTTTAAGAAAATGTCTACAATATAAGAAGTTATATGAAGACTAAATAATTGAATTAAATTCTTAAATTTAATATCACAAAGAAAGGATGATTCGTTCGTTCCATTGCAACATGAATCTCACTTGTAATATTGTTTTTATTTCTTATATTAATAGCAGCGCTTATTTATAACTTTTAAAATAAGTATAATATTTTTTGTAGTATTATTAAATCAGCATGTTGCCACTAATTTAAAAGAGCAATAAGACTTTTTAACAGTATTTTAATTACGAAAAACTCTGTGAAGATTTTGGGCTTTATGAACGAAATATGAAAAGGTTTCCTTTCTTTCTGTTTTCGGCAAACGATGTAAGTGAAATTAATTTCAAAATTTGAGAGTTTTTTGAAAGTCAAACTTTTTAAGTTGTTTATTTCTCTGTTAACTTATAAAACGTTAATTATGCAGCCAGTCATCTCATAGTTTTGAACTAAAGTGAAGTGATGAAACCGACATCTGAGCTGGCACTTTTCTCTACATACCTCACCATATCAATGGAAGGTCATTGCGAGAACGACATATTTTACGTTCCTCAGAAACCATTAGTAACTAATAAAAGAATACAGTAACATTAAAATATAAGATTCGACACATATTTATTTTTCTATTGGATTCATTAAACACAGCCAACACAGCCAACCAGTTTATATATTAGAATTTTGATTGAATGATGACGTTAACATCTGGGCTGGAGCCTTTCCTGTTTAATTACGTTATTTGCAATCAATTTAAACCATAGTTATCGCTAGTTTAAATTATTGTAAAATTACTAATCTCGTAATGTAGTTGCCAAGACACAGCGTTTTGGAACTCTGTTCGCTTCAAGAACGAAGGCGTGTGGTTCTTTTACAATTGCCATCTTTGACAGCCACTGAGGTTTAAATAAATATGAATGGAATAGATACTTTCTTCTTTCAACTGACCCAGAGTAAATTTTTTTAAAATGACGATATTTACTCATTTTTTTTTCAATTTTTGAAAAAGCAATGTCTTGATCACTTCTTCGAACGTGTTTACGGCTTTCACAATACACCACTGATTTGAAATGCATTGAAATGTGTAAGGCAAAAGTCTTGACTTCAGTATTTATTAACCTCGTAACTGAAAATATCTTCAACATTACACAACTTATTTATATAATATAATTTTTATCCAAGAAACACATTATTTCATAGCAGAAAAGAGCGTTTTGAATACAGTAAATATCGAGTAGATATAACTTCCTTTTCCAATAACCATTTTTTACTGAAGTTAAATGTATGTCTTCCATTGGAAACTTTGAGAAATGTAAAATGGTGGCCTCTTCATATTATTAATAAATTAGGATCATTAATGTCATTTATACAAATCTTTTATGGATTTTTATTCTTATTATTTAATTGTAGAAAAAAAAGTATTGAAATTATATACTTATTTGCATATTAAATATTTAGTAATGAATTTTTTTTAACTCTTAATGTTATTAGTGTTATTACATTAAATGAATGTAAAAAAAATTAATTTATAAAAAAGTTAATATGTGTGTGAGTATTCTAATATTGCAGTTTTTTTTTAAATAAGGTGTTGAGTTGATTTTTTATAGTTGAATTAATTGTATATTTCAATTCAAGTTTATAATATAACGCATTTGAAAAAATGAAGTTTATAATAGTTGATAATAAAGAATATTTCAGTCAATTATATTTTTCAAATAAAAGTTTAATTTATAATTTGATTAACAAAAAATTTCTCATTTTTAAATTTTAAAGAATTTTAACTAAGTATAAAAAAACAACAACCCCCCTTTTAAGGAATTTAATAACCTAAACATGCGAAATTTTCTACATTGTCTAAACACTTCAATAAAATTAGAATAATAGTAATTATTAAACAAAAGTTTTAAATGCTGTCTTAAATATACTTTGCTATTTGATATATATTTGAAATATAAAATATAGAAACTATAAAATATATTTGAATGAAATTATATTTTCTAAGCTCTTCTAGTATAATTACTATTTTTTTTATAATCTTATAATGCATTTTAAATAAACCTTATTTATCCTTAAATTTATAACTTTTTACAAAAGCAAATTGGACATATACGAGCATTATTATGTGGTGAAAATAGTTCAAAAGCTATTTGCAATATTTCGAAATATTTAAAGATTATTCTACAATAAAAATCTTTTAAAAATAGGTTCGAATAAAATTTCGAAGAGTATATCTTAATGCGTGGTAAAAACCGTTTATTTGTTTGTAAAAGGTAAATAAGCGTAAATAAAATGCGTTAGCTTTTATAAAATTCAAAAAAAGCAAAATGTATTTGTTGGATATTAGTTCAAATTTTCATTTTATTTTTAAATCCAAATACTTCAAATTACTCGTAATGGTACAATATTATAAGAGGAATAAAACACTAAATTTTTATCAGAACATTTTCAAGCAGTTATTATAAAATAGTTTTGATACTTGCTGAAAACTTACTATCATTGTATTATTAAATGTGTTATTTTTAACGCATAAAAAATGTTATATATATATATATATATATATATATATATATATATATATATATAATGGGAATTGTAGCAGGTAAAGGTTAATTTAAAACCATCTAATAAAAAATACAAACAAAGAATTTATTTAGTGATGAAATTTTATACTTCGATTTTGAATTACTTAATTTAAAAGAATAAAAATACTTCGGAATGTAGTAAGTAATAAAAGAAAGTTGTGATCATTAAGTTACCATTTAAACTTATAATTTAGCTAAAACACATTTCTTTTTAAAATATTTTATGTTTAAAATTTTTTATTTTATTTTTTTATGTTTATAATTGTTTTTATGATTATATTTATTTTTTACATTTATGTTTAAAATATTTTGTAAAAATAGCTTTTCAGTATACAGTATCAGCTTAATATGGAATATTCTTGTTACTCGAGATTAAAAGATAGTTTTTCTTTTCAAATTTGAGTCCCTTTTTCTAAAGAAAATAAAAATAAAATAGAATACAGAAAGTAACAAAAATTTGATTCTTTAAGTAAACATTTATCCTTATAGTTTAACTAAGATTATCATTTATTCTTAAAAAATTAAAATGTTTTTTATATGCAGCTTTAGTTAAAATATTAACACTTGTCTATTAAAAAATAGTTATATATATATATATATATATATATATATATATATATATATATATAGCACTTTATCTGGCACTTAGTACATTTTCGATTGGCGGTATTTTGAGAAAACCGAAAACACGTTTGCGTCACTAGGTGGAAACAATACTTCCTGAAAAATCAAAAACGTTAATTTTGTTATTTGTTTAAAAATTGCTTAATAGATGTGTGGAAAATATGGTTGATCTGATCCCGTAAGTATTTTCTGTGTACCCCTAGCAGTCACTTACAGATAATTTTAAAGGAAATGCAAAGCCAAAGTTTGTTCTTGAAGTCGACTGAGTTCCAAAACAGTGTGCATCATAAGATAAACAACTTTATAGGAAATTCAAATTAGCTTTAATCATACTTTAATGTAAGAATTACAAATGTAATCAGAATTTGGAAATGACACATAGCTTCTATTTTATATTAGCCGAAGACCATCGAAAATATATAAATTTCCTTTCATGTCACTTCACGATTTTCAAATCAACTGCAGACAAAATATTGTTGGACACACTGAAGGAATAATTTATACATGTTTATAATCAAGCGCAAAAATCTTAAATGTAATTATATTTAATGAAATTACTTATTAATTTATTCAATTTTCCATGTAATAGATTTTACTTTTACTATTAACCACATCAGAAATTAATAATTAATTTCGAAAATTTTTCTTCTATTCTATTGCAAGTTTCTTTAGATATTTCTTTAATGTCTTTAATTATAAGGATATTTTTAAAAGTTCATTGAATTATTTTTTCACAAAATAGTTAAATTATTTAACGGACACGATTTTTATTGATTATACTTTTAAGTTTAATCTGACAATATTAGAAAAAAGTCAAAATTAAGTATTTTTTTATGGATTTCTGATTAGATTAAACAGAGAATTTATCACATTGAGAATTCAAAATTGTTTAGAGCTAAAAATAAAGGCAACATTCTGTCAATGCTTACATGAATTTTTTTGTTGAATCCAAAGTTTCTTAATGTTAAATAAATTTTAAAATGACTCTTCTTATGGTCAAAGTTAAATTTATTTCAATATATAACAATTCTGAGCTGACAGATAAATAATAAAACTTCGGGTATTCAATTCAATAGCTCATAAGTTTGATTCCCCATCGGAGAGGTTTTTAGCAGTGATTTGAAGCTGACTTTAAACTGCTGATTCCTGTTGAACTATTCTCGTGTGTAAAGATTGGTATAAAAATCATTTATTCTATTCAATTTAATCAAAAATTTATTTTTAAATTTTATTCAGCATTTAATTATTTTTAATTAATTGTTATGAAAAGAATAAAAATTTTTAATTTGCTGGTTGTCTAAGATTTCCCTGGTATGGATAAGTGATTTCTTTTGTAAGATTTTTGTCGCTGCTGTCT
Source organism: Latrodectus geometricus (assembly GCA_026290005.1). NCBI lineage: Eukaryota > Metazoa > Arthropoda > Arachnida > Araneae > Theridiidae > Latrodectus > Latrodectus geometricus. The sequence continues at coordinate 5,116 of JAPDSC010103050.1, forward strand.
AGTGTAAGATGTCAGTTTTGAACGTCTAAGGTCCTTGCCTTAATTTCAACAAAGAAGGAAACTTATTGCTTAAACTCTGATCTTGGGTGATGTTACATTGATTTAGAGTCCACTTTATGACATATGTTCTTGTTTAATCACATCTTGAGTGCAAAAACTAACCCTAAAGCAATAAGAAAGCTTTTTTTTTTAACTGATTTATAGTTAAAAATTATTAAATAGTGCTAATGAATCTGACATGGCAAGGAATCTTTACAGTAGAAAACTGAAGAATAAAAATTGTCTTAATTAGTAAAAATATTTTAAATAATTTGAAGATTTAAATAACATTTCTCTTAATTACAACTAAAATCCTTCAGCACTTGAAGGATTATATTGAATTATTTGTTGCTTAATTTTATTATTTGCTCCCAAAGGTTTAATTGACAATGATCTACAGTTTATAATACTACAACAAACATCTAATCATGAGATGGAAATTAAACTCATAATTTTTCAGAAAGAAACAGAAATTATTTACAATAAGAGTGTAATAAAGTTATTTTACTAATTTATATAAATCAATTTTTTTATCATACATTTTAATTGAGTAAATTTAAGATTAAAAATAAACTTAATTTAATTTTTTAATTTAGCAGCTTATTGAATGAAAAACTCTTAAAATTTTTGTAAACTACTATTATTTCATATATAATATCTTGATGGGAAACTCAATTAATTGGAAAAACTTTCTTCTAACATCTAACGTGAATAACATTTTTCAATTTAGATGTTCAATAATATAAAAATTGAATTGTTACAAAAAGATAAAAATATATTTCTTTTGATTTTGTAAAGTAATAAAAAACGAAAACAAAAGAAAAGTAAAAAAAAAATGTATTAAACACTATTCTAAAATATAGAAATAATCTCCACCAAAAATAATTTAACGAAAATAAAATTTAGTGGTGATATTACAATCAGTAAATGTTCCAATAAGTGAATAATAAAAAATAATACAAATATTTATTTGGAAAACAAATAAACTTTTTATTACTATATAAGTATAACTCTAATTGCAAATAATAAGAGTCGTGACTGATACGTCTTAACATTAGTAAACCAATCTTTATTACTAAAATATTTAATATTAGTAACTTTCACTCAAAGAGATTTTATCTTTTTGATGATTAACAAATTTAAAGTATTAAGTTTTCTACAGAGTTAAGATATTTTAAAATATATATATATATATATTTCAATTTTTTAGTTCTACTTGAAATTACTCGTAAAAAAAAAGATATTTCCAGATCAACTTTTGTGTTTATCATAAATATTAAAATAACCAGTATTCCCTATCATTATATTATTTTTTTCGTGTATAATTATTTGCTTTTTAAAATCAAAGTTATCATGAAAAGAAAACAATGATTGAATCAGTAAGTTTATAAAAATGTTTGGAGCGAATTTTTGCTTATAGAATACTGTATGAGACGTCAGTTGGCTAGACTTATTTAAAATGGAATAAAATATATTATAAATAAACATCTCTCATCTACATGACGTTTACTTAATATTTTTATATGCTGAATATTTCTTTATAATTTAATACGAATGCTCCTAAAAAAGATAATGAATTCATAGATTTTTGAAAATTTATACATTTAGCGTACATAATAATTTGTTGAATTTATAGGTTAAACCTTGGGATAATCAAAAATATTATTCATCTTGAAAATATTCACAAAATATTTATCCGTGTTTTCATAACTAAAGAACAAAATTTAAGAAAAAATTCTGGTAGTGTTAAAACGAAAATTCTTTAGAAAACACATCAATAATAAATTATAATAGGTGCAATTTTGAATTATAATTCAAACTTAACTGCTGATGTATTTCAAGTTGTCAATTAATATTGATTTTTTAAAAAATTTTACAGTATTTAGAAAATTATAATTCTCTTCTTAAATTTTGATTCTTTATTTATTATCTATTGTTTACATTTAGATTTATTCAATTCATTAAAAAGAACACAATAATTTGATAAAAAAAATAAATGTGTATGTATTTTTAATAATATTGCCAAAATCATGTGGTGCAAAAAACTTATGTTTTTCAATGAATCAATGTGCATTATTTTTGAAGTTAATTACAGTTCAATAGCTGGTTTTCATTTTAGTATATAAAATTCTATAAATAGTTTCCTATTTATACTATTCCAATTTTATTATTTATTAGAAATACTGATTAGTGTTAGTTTAACAAAGTGACAAACTATAATGAGCAAACAAAATGCTAATTATTAATTATATATATTTATGAAAATGAATTTTATATAATGATAATGATATATTTCTTATATTTTTCTTAGAATTCAGGGTAAAGAGTGATGCCAGATAAAATCTTAAGGAAGAAAACTATTTTGAAATAACTATTATAAAAGAATTTAAAATCCAGTTAATTTTTATGCGCAATTGTAAGAACAATAAATTCACAACTGTAGTTTAGATATGTTATATGTATTTTATATAAAAATGATGCATTCTCTCGAAACCGCACTTTTTTCCACCCCGTACATGAACAGGGAAGGAAAGAAACTCCCTCCTTAGACGTAAACTTGCCTGACTGTCCCGCTGAAACGAAACACACCACTACCACTGCAGTGGGAAACACCCCCTTTTCTGAAAGGGGGCGAGCTACCTGTGTAACACACCGCAGTGGTCGCCCCGAAAACAAGAGATGGGCACCAAAAGAAGCTCAAGATCGCAGAAGGAAGAGGAAAAAAAAAGTAAAAGAAAAAGATGCAAAGAGGGGGGAAAAAGATAACGATTCTGTTAATCGCCACTCACCTCTTTTTGGGGAGAGAGAAATCCTTTCCTCCGTCCTTATCTCTCTCTCTCCTCGCGGTCCTCCGTCCTCCTCATCTTCGCCGAGGATGCGAAATTCTGATCACTAAGACTACAAAAATATTTGTACGTCTGTGTAAGCATAAAAAAAGAAAAGTTGTGCGCGCGCTCTCCGCTTCTTACTCCGTGTCTCGCAATCCCGTACGTCGGATGGGATGCTGCGGGACTGAAGGAAAGGGTTGCCACGCAAGCACGCCGCATCGGCAGTAAGGAGGTTGCAAGGATGCGGGACAGCATCGCCAGTTATTTGGCGAGTTTTAACTATATTTCTCTTCCCAGTTTCTCGCTTTTACATTTCTAAGATTTCCAAGTCTCTTAAATTAATAACTAAATATTGATTTCAAGTATATTAGTTGATGTATATTCCATTGAAGCATATTTTTTTAATAATAAATCCTTTCTTTTATAAAATATGTCGTATTATTTATATTAATTAAAATCGCATTGCATATATTTTATTAAAATGAAATGCACAATTTAAATAAAATGTTATTTATGAATCTATGGAGTGTCACATATAATAATAATAATAATAATATATCATTATATAGCAATATATTTATTATTAATAAAAATCTATCATAATTCATTTTATAATGATACATTATAATTTATACATAATTTTTAATATGTGTAAAATTAATATATACTTTTTCTTAAATCAATACCCTTTTAGAAAATTATACGTTGTTGTTGCAAAAAATTTATAAATTATTTATAATTAGGGCATCTTCTAGTTCAAAAACGGTACAATTTTGAGTAAGAAAAAATATTTTTTCAATTGACATGAAAATTAAACAAATATTAACAGTTGACATAAAAGTTTTGAAGCCCCTTTTTCAAAATATTTTATATATATAGATATATATATATATATATATATATATATATATATATATATATATATATATATATTTGTAAACAACAAAAACAGGAAAAGAAAAAAAATCATTTAAAATATTTTAAAAATGTAGAAGAATTCAAAGCTTGAGTAATCAACTAAGAATATTAAAATAGATTGATTTACTCTTGATTTCGAAGGAATCGAACAATATTTTGCAAATCAGGAAAAGATAAAATTTCCTTATTCGTAAACTGTTGAAAGCAAAACAAATTGTTACTTCTAAATGCTGATAAGATCAAACAATATTTGGAGTTAAAGCAGAAGATAATTGTTTATTCGATAAGAGTGTGTAAATGGAAACTTTTAAAATAAATGGAAACTTTTGTTTTGAAATTAAAATTTTTGACATCAAAATCGGGAACATGTAAAAGATTTTAAGAAAAATGCTCTGAGGAATGATTTTTTTTTGTCTCTTCTTTTTTATAAACTGTAATTTTTTTATCCTTATTCTAAAAAATTTAAAATTGTATAAAAACATAAAAAATTCCATTTTAGACAAGTACTTAACGTTTTAAAATCGAGTAAAATTAACATGTAGCTAAATTTATGCATAAAAAAAACTGTACACTTTTAGCTATTTTTTTTAAAAGATTGAATATATTATATAATATGTTCAGTTTAAAAACTAATTTTCGTTTGCTTAATTTAATACATGTAGAGAATTAAAAATTAAAAAAAAAAACACTACGTTTGCAACATTTTTTTAAAGGTTAAAAATATTATATAATATATTCACCAATAAATATAATATTTATTTGTTTTATTTAATACATGTATAATCAATGCATAAGCATAGAAAGAGAAATATTTTTTTTTATTCTTTTTAAATTTAAATACAAAAATGCATACATTAAAATTAGTTAAGTACTTCAATTTAAAGTAATTGCATAATTTTTGATAAAAAAATATATTTAAATAAAAAAAGGAAATAAAGATAATTAAATGATTTTAGTTATTTTATTAATAAGTGAAAACTTTCTTTGGGGAAATCCTCTCAAAATATTTATTCATCAAGGAAATTTTATTTAATATTTATTTTAATCGGAAAGTAGCTTAGAGCATCGCCTCTAGGAAAAAAATATTTTTTAATAAATTTAAGTAGCGTAATTACTTAAGAGATTGAGTGTTAAATTTATTTTTAAAAAGGAGTATAATAAATTAATTATGCATTAAAAGTCAAGTATTTGTCCTTTTTTTTCTTTAATTATTGAAAGGTAATTCTCAAAGAAAAAACGTTAAATTTTCCTTTTTAATAATGAAAATATTAAATATTTAACACAATTTCAATATTTTCTTTCATCAAATTTAGTGTATAAATATTATTTATATTTTAAATATTTAGATTTTTTGGATCATTTTTGCTTCTAAAAATATATATAATAAATGTGTTAAGAATATTGTCGATTTTACTTATTTTTCAATTCCTATTATTAGTTTACACTATCCTTATATATATTTTGTTCAAAATTTCAATTTTTAATAAAATACTTTTTAATCATCCACTCAAATTAAATACTTTTTTTTTAAATTTGAGATTCATGATAATTCATATTAATGCAGATTTTCCAAATATTAATTCATTAATTAAATTTAATTAATTAATTATTTTTATTTGTGAGAAAAATACACTATTGTGTGTAATGCTGCCATTTATTGTCATCAGCAGTTACTATCGCTATCTTTACATTATTGCATTCTTAAATGTATTTATTTATTATTATCTTGCAAATAAGTTTATTGCTACCTTTAAATAATGCAACTTTTTTGTTTTGAAATAAATTATTGAGAGAGATGGAATATGTGTATGTTTGTGTGTGAGAGAGAGAATTTTTCCAAATTTAAGAAAAAGAATGAAAATTATTTCTTAAATTAGAAAAAATAAAGGACTCTTTGCAATATAATGAAATGAAAAACACTGTTGATAAATCATTGATGTAGAATCTTTGTTTTTGGATCGAATCTCATCAAGGAATAAAAATAATTGAAGCAATAAACTAAATAAACAAATAAATTGGATTAACGGGTCCGTGCTTCACAAATAAGCAATGCGAAGTTTAATATAAAATTATTTTTTTTTGTTGACCTAAGTAGGAGTTGACTTGAAAAGAAATTTTATATATTACTTGTTAAAATGAAGAATCATTGACGTTTAGTGATTTGATTCGGTTTTTTTTTCACGTTATTGATTCCGATAAAATTGTTTTTCTCATAATGATGAGCTTCTTAACTATGAAATGATTTCCTATTTGCATAACTTTCTTATACATAAAACAGAGTGTTATTATTTTAGAGAAGTTACGTTGATAAAATATTAATAAATTTATCAACTATTTTAACAGAAAGAGCAGAACTGGATAGATGCGAGATTATTGCTCTGACTTTCGTTTCAAAAGGTTTGATACTTATTTTTGGTAGAGACATTTGTAATATCTTGGAACTTTCTTTCAACTGTAGATACAAGTCGATTTCCCCTGTGTCCAAAATCTGAACCAATAGAGAAACATACGGATTAAAGAATTCTATGACAAATTAAAAAAAAAGTTTAAGTTGTTGCGATACGTTTATATTTCTGTTAGACCAAAGCCGTTCAATACTACTAACAATTTCATAATTTTGAATCAGTTAAAAGTGTCCAAAAAAAGTTGGATGTCGCACCTCTCTAACACACATCATGTTACATCAGCGAAAGGATATTGAGTTTTACGGTGCTATTGATACACATATGTCCTCACATCTTGACGATCTTCAGATGTGTCTGGTAACAAACCCGCAACATTTCGAACACATATCCGCATCTATCTCCCTTTAAAGTTACTTTGACCAAAACTAGAAATGTAAACATGATGTGTATATATATATATATATATATATATATATATATATGGTCTTATGCGATGCAGTTGACAATGAAATGAATTATCTGTAATCAGTTGACTGCATTGGGGAGCATTCTGAGGTGATGATGAATAATGTATAGAATAATATGAAATTTACACTATAACGATGTAATTGTGCTGGATAATGCAATAATTTTGTAATCATTCTCCATGAAATGTGAAATGATCACGATTTTAAGGTTATCATTATCAATAGTATGATAAATTGGTGAAGGAATTTGATAATGAAGTGAGAAGCGATATTGCATTTGAATGAAATATTCTTGATCATTTCACAATGAAGTATATGATGATCGCAATTGATAAAGTGGATAATATTATAGTTTTGATATCGTGATGAAATCGCGATGAATACTATGATATCTTCGGGATTCTTTCATTATAAAATTTAGGTGATTACAAAAATGACCATGCGGTTATATTGATGAATAAGATAATGATTTAATGATCATTTCATAATGAAGAGTAAAGTAAACATGAGAACATATTTTGTAAATATTTAGATCCGAATGAGAATATTACAGAAAAAGTTTCACACTATGAATCCAATGTAGTAGGTAGAGTTTGATGGGAAAATGTTTTTACCAATTTTTTTTCCAATGGTGGACACTTGGGTGATTAACCTTTTCACGCCACTACAAGGCCGTAAAACTGCTACTCATTTTATCGTTACCCGGTGGGCACCTGTGAACCAAGTCACGGAGGCGAGTAGCATTACCCACGTCACACCTCCACAAACCTATTTATAGGGCTGGCCACATTCATCCATCATCTGAGGAAAGGACAAAAATGACATAGGAAGAGAAAGTACATCCATGCCCGAATCGAGATTCGAACTCAGGTCCTCCCCATCCGTAGTCAGTTAAGCTAACCACTACGGTTGGACAGGTTGGTTGGATATTTACCAAAATTAAAAGGTTTTATAATTTTCATCGTACTCGTTACTAAAAAGCATTTTTTAATAAAAACTCACAAATTCTTGTCAGTAATTGATTAATCAGTGTTAATGGAACAAAAATCACCATTTAAAAAGAAAATATCTAGGCTGCTTTTGCAATTAAGTAAACAGAGAATAATTGTCTAAAGACAGATTAAGAAAATATTGTATTAACAATATTTTTATTTGCGATAAATTACATCATAGATTATTAAAGGACCTTTGCTTAATTATGAATCATAATCATGTGACACACGGAAGAAAATCTTTAAAAACCACCAATCTCGACTCAAGTATTTGTGTATTTAACTGTAATCCGATATTAATCTAAGATTTTTCAACAGTGACTTGTATTGATCCTTTCCACTTAAAAAACATTGTTCTAAAGAAGTATTTTCATAAACATGTTGATACTTCAAAGCAGATTGTCTAAGAGCTGAAGACTTTGGTAAGATCATTCATTATGAAGAGACTTTCATAGATAACTTATTTATTTACTAAAATGGAAAGAAAAAAAATTTCAAAAAGATTTTTCTCAAAAACCATATTACTATATTAAAGACAGAAATTCAGAATAATATGAATGATGGTATAAGGGATGATCAAATAAAAAGGTATGAAACGACATGGTTTGTACAAATGTAGACTTTATTCTAAATATACACAATAGTCTTGTGCACAACAATCCCACTGATGAACAAGCCGCGGGGTTCTTTATTCCCAGAATTCCTGTCTCAGTGACGAGACCCAGTCCTTCGCAGCGTCCTTGAGTAGGTCGTCCGAGTTGAAGCGCTTTCATTTCAGGTGTTTCTTCAGCGGACTAAACACATGGAAATCGCAGGGCGACATGTCCGGGCTGCAGGGCAAATGGTCCAACATCTCCCACTTGAACTTTACTAGTTCTATGTATATGACTCTAGAGACGCGTGGACTCGTGTTATCATGGATCAGAAAAACACCCTTCGTGAGTAGCCACGGTCTTTTGTTTTTGATTGACCTGCGTAGCCGTTGGAGTGTCTCACAGCACACATCGCAGTTTATGGTTTTTTTCTGTGCTCGAGGAGTTATACGGACTGCCGCATCATTTGAACGACGCTTTTGTAAGAACCTCTGCTCTCTCCTGCGCATGCTCCGATCCCAGTCAGAGACTCCAATCACATCCTTGCTACGTTCTCCCATGGCGGTATATGCAAATATTTAACTGTTACATTTTTACGTCTTTCATACCTTTTCATTTGATCATCCCTTGTTATTATTAAATTAGCAAAGTTATTTCAGAGCGTTGACAATATTAACTCCGTAATGTTATTAAAACTGGTTTTAAAATTAAAGATCATAGCTGTTATTTTAAAATCAATTAATTCTCTATTAAATAGCTTTCTTTTCCATTTAAATTTATGACTGAATAGAGTTAGACAGAATTCGAAGAAAAGATATTATAAAATTCAATTAAATTTGAGTTCTTTCATTTAAAATTATGAATCTAGAAATTAGTTTCCAAGTTGATAAAGAATGGTATTTCGCTTTTATACCCCAAGAGAAAAATACACTGTTATTTGAGAAACGAGACTAAATTATCCTATTTAGTATTACAGATGCTCATAATATATACAATTGAATACTTTTAATGTACAAAGAGTATTCCATGGTATGTGTTATCATAGAACATACAAATAATATTTTAGTGCTTCTCATGTTACTGTCGTCGATACTAATTTTACTTTAAAAAAATATTAAAAATGGAGATGTTTTGAAAAAAAATCATTCATTTTAATTTTGAAATATTTGTACATACAGTCTTTAAAATTAAATATTAAAATACATCACGCAATAACTACCTCCATTTACCTTTAATTTAGAATTCTTTAAAAAA
>JAPDSC010103055.1:0-24438 GCA_026290005.1 Latrodectus geometricus
AATTTGCACTGTTATTACAGAAGAAGTGTATATAAAATTAGCAAAGATGTTAAAACTGATTAATTATTTTTGTAAAATTTAAGTAAAATTATTTTTCAAACATCTTTAAGCAAAATGTTACGCGTAAAACCTCTGAGAATATTATTTCTTAAAAGTATAGTAAAAAGATATATGTAGTATCTATATGGTATAAAATACCATTTTCATAAAATGTTTTACAAGTACAAAATAAATAAAATTTAATCAATTTTTCTGCTAACGAAATAAAAATAAATTTGTCGTAAGCCTTCTAATAAGTTGGTATAAGATTTTATATCAGATATATCATTGTATTAATTTCTATTAAAATGTTTTTTTTAAGAAAGAAACTATTTTACAGAGTTTAATTTAAAATAACTCTTTAGGTATGAACTTGTCAGAATGTTGAACATTTAAGAAATTAAAATGTATGACCTCTTAAATTAGTATTCAGTTTGTTAATAAGATTGTAAATCTTACACATATTGATTATTTGTGCTATTTATTTTCTCTTGAAACAAAATTGAAAAAAAATATTAACTGCTATTTTTCAAACATGGGGTAATTATACGGGTAAAAGTTGTATTCATTTTATTAAGGAAATCATTATTAAACTGCATATTAATCTGATTATAAGGACAACCAAAAATATTAAGCAAAACTAATTCATTTATATTACAAAGATATGAAATAGAGATGATAATACGAGAAAGAATATGTAATTCAAAGTATGTTTATATAATTGTGCATGACTGTTTTTATCTAAAATTTGTTCGAATTGATATGTTTAATCATGTATGTTGATAATGAAAAAAATTGTAAGAACATTTCAAAAGAATAAACTGATTTAGATTTCCACTAAATGCACGTGTTTGTAAAGATTACTACATATTTTTATTCTTATTTAGCATATTTTTTAAAAAATATGTTTACTATTTTATTAGTTAGATATCAAAATTATTCATAAAATTTGATCACATGCATAGCAACTGCGATTCATTCCTGAGCAAAATTTCCACATGAGACTATTAGTTTTTTTAATAAATTGAACCGGAGTTAAAATTAGTTTTTTTTTAAATATTAATAGTCTGAAATACTTGTTTTTGTTATAGTTAATCTATGCTTTACGAATACATCCGTAATTTTCTTCAATTATTTTGGAAATATGAATCAAGAGGGAGTTTCCAAACTTGCAGCTGAATGGCCTTTGGTTCAACAGTTTGTGAGTTCAATTCTCAGTTAGATATTTGATGTTTGTAGCGGTTCGGAGTACACTTTAAATTGTATATCCCGATTTCGATTAGAACTCGTGTGCAAAAAAGTAACGGTAGAGATTCAACCAAACAAATAAAAACTATGATTTTTGAAAGATTAATTAAAAGTTCATTAATGGAAATATTGCTTTTATTATTTGACCATTCACGTAGACGTTTGGCTTCTTAAAATTTATTAACATGTTACTATATTTGATGAGATTTTATATTGTATAGTGAATATTGGGGACTGCCGATGATGTGGGATTGATTCTCTGAAGAAAGACTTAAATCCTTAACCTTAGTATTAAAAGGAAGTTTCTTAGAATAAATATTAGTATTGGAATGATTTCGAAATTTTTCTTAGTAAGTACTTCTTTAATATAATTGCATACATATGTATATATATATAGATAGAATATTTAACGGAATCATATCCATTATTCTGATAATATATCAATTCCATTTATTTTCGTATGATTAGTATCACAGTGTATAATATCCTTCTCGGGGATCATACAATACTATGCAGAAACTCATGAATTTAGCACTAGTAAATGTATAATATTTAATGACAATCATGCAGTGTTATGAATAGTTCATATTTCATTCATAATTTATTGGTCTTTATTTAATGTTTAAGCAATCCTTCTAATTAAATTGGGACTCGTTTTCTATATATAGTAATTTGCCTTTATTGATGGATTACAGTTGTATCGCTGACATTTTTATAACATTTAAACTTAGTATTTTTAAATGACAGTGAAACAATACATTTTCATGATTAAAGGCCAGTTTACCTAGATATCTACTTTAAAATTCTAAATAATCAAAACAAAGTTTTATATAAATTGAATTGAATTTCTAATAAATATCATTTTTTTTTATTTACACGAGACGTTTTCCTACAGTTAAGCAAATTAGAGTTCTGCTTCTAACCTTTAGTAATTAATAGATTTCCTAAATTTATTCCATAAATCCCAAATCTCGAAAACGTCACTTCTAATTTTTTATATTTTTATTTTCTCACTCTAAGAAGCAATTATTTATATAGTTAAAGTTTTTCTTTATATATCTTTTCTTTTTTTTACAGTTACAGATATACTAAGAGCCCTTGTTTCCCATTTCTTTTCATCTAATGGCCTTCATATCAATTTATGTATTTATCACAAATTTTTTTATCAGGATTCACATGTTTATTAATGTAAATTTTTTAACAAGAGATATTAAAAATTTCCTTTTGAATTACGTACTTTAAATATGGAGATAACAAACCTTCCTTTGACTTATATAGAAAATTTTCAACAAGCAATCAAAATCATTTTAAATTTCTTACAAACATATTGATTTGTTTTTGTCAAAAATTTACAATTTCTCATGGTTAACTTTTCATAATACTATTATCATTTATTGAATTACTTTTATCATTTTCTTAAATATTACTTAATATTGAATAATTTATAAAAGATATTTAATCGTAGTGACATTAAATAGATATATAAGAAAAAAAAGAAAAGAAAAAGAAAAAATCATTGAAAGAAAGAAACTAGATTTTTATATTCGTTAAGTTGATACAGTATTTAATTTTCTAGCATTGTTGTATGCGGGCGTGAATATTTTTGAAATAGCATTTACTAGAATCTAAATGATATGAGATTGTCAATTATTTTTCTTTGATATAACTCACTGTAAATGTAAAGAGAAAGCTTGTTCTCTACAATGTGTTATTTTTAAAATTAATATTAATGAATATTATTAAAATTGAATAACCAATTTAAGAAATATACTTTGTCATAAGGTGCCAAAACTATAATATGATTATAGAGCAGCATTATATAGTTTTTGGAGCTGAGGACTTTTCATAATTAAATCATAACATCTGAAAGACTGGTCAGTGAATATGATTTCTTAATTCATACGTATGATTAAGTGAATATGAGAAACAAAAAAAATCCCAATAATGGTAACTATTTTGTTTTACAGATAATAATTACTTAACTTGACTACTGCAAACTAATTTGACACCAGTAAAATTGAAATTGTTTTCCTTTGTTTGTGGCTCATACTTTTCTACCACTGATGCATAATGCGACAAAATAATACGAAAGTCTGGAAAAATATTAACAGTATTTTATGGATACATGATAATTATATTATTTGCTATAATAGCTTGCCACCAAGTGGGTGTGATGGGACAGATAGCGAAGCATCTGAAGCTGCTGTAGGCCTGCATGTCTACTTCGACTAGATATGCTTGAATTTGAAAGAGGAATGATTGTTGGTGCATTTTTAGTAAGAACTTGCATAACGAAAACTACTAGCGCTTTGGAGTGTGTAAGGAACATAATATTAGTAGTTCTGATAGGTAATATCATGTTTCCTTTGACGATACTATTAGACTCAAAGATACTATCAGGAAAACATAACAATGAAAAGAAAATATATGTTGATAAGTTGCAATATATGGTAGTCAATGCACTTAGTGAACCAAGAATACAAATAACCGTTGACCACATTAACATCTAACATCAACGAACATCTCCAAAATGTTTTCTTCCATTAGAAATGTACCAAACGAATGGTGTGCTTAGAGCATTTAAGGCAGAGTAGCTATTCGGTAGAGATAAAAGTCACTACATAAGGCTTGCAAGCAACATTAGAGGAAGTTGATTTTTTAATTTTTTATTTTTACCGTTAGAGCAACAATAACACATTGACGAGAATAATTCTACATTTTCTATGATTTCAAATTTATTGTTATATAATTTATCAAGCTCATTTATGCTTACATTGATGTAAAAATTTTTTTTTGTGTAATGTGTTTTTGCAAAGATTGTTAGATATTGGTTTGGAATCTATATTTTGGTTATATAAATAATTAAAGACAAAACATACATTAAAACATTACAAACACAAATTCTATATTAAAAATGCAAACTCATACGTTAGAACCGAATACACAAATCTAAACTGTATGCATATATTTTAGGTGATCTATGATTAACTGATTTCTTAAAATGTTTTAAAATGTCATTGATAAAAAAGGAATTCTCTTATCTTTATGTAAGTACACCTTATTTACTTAATTCAATGAATATTCGGAATACTTTTATAGAAATTCATAAAAATACATTTTAAGCTTCTTAAAGCATATGCTAATTAAAATAGAAGTTTAATTTTACTGATTTAGAATTTAATAAATTCTTTATAAACTTTTAAACAAATATTAACGGCCCTTCTTTTAAACAATGAATATTAATTTCTATATTTAGAAAAAATATGAGTTCGTATTTTTTGTTTACCAGTTTTTGACTGTATATAAAAAAAGATATTGTAAGTAAAATTTTGTCAAGTAAATGTATGCCAATTTAAGACTTAATATCATTAAATATGCATAAAAATAAATGAGATTAGTTAAGAATCTAGTATATATATTTCTATGAAAATTGGATGAAAATTTAATATATCAAATATTATAAGTGTCCCAACTTTCAATAAAGCACAGAAATTTCAATTCATAAACAAATATTTCCATATCAATAATCAAATATTTCCATTGATAATATCATTCTAAAATAAATAATGTATTCTAAAATCCACAGAGCTTACACGAAGGAGAAAGATTTTTCCTAACACAATTTTTTTAATTTGTTAACTATTGAATATATGCTGTATCTTTGAATAGACTATTTTTTCAAAATTCTACGTTTAATTTAAAGTAACTTCAGGTAATCTTTCCATATTAATTTTTATAAATGAAATATTTTACATTAATTATTAAAAATGAGAAGCAAAAATAAAGAAAGACTCATGATGAAACCAAATATTATAAATGAGTAAGTATATTGCGAGATAAAATTAACACAATAAAGTTATGTGAATTTTAAATACACTCACATACAACTATCTTTATTAGTCTAAGTATATGTTTCACTAAGTATTATTTAAAATATAACTAAATTTTATATTATTTTCTAAATGCTGATTAGAGAAAATATTTTCAAATGTTTACAGGTTACAAATGAATTAACCTTACTTTTACGCTTTTGATAGTTTTGCTTTTTAAAAAAAGTTTAAAAATTTATGCTACACTTAACGTATTAAAAAAATATATTTTTACTGAAATATACCATATTTTTTTAAGAACATGAATTATTCATTTTAAATTAATATTTTCTTTTTTTTACAGAATAAAAGCACTCCATATTAAAGGTGACAATAAAACAGGTTTAATGCTTTATTATATATAACTTATAGTCTATTTTATATTTTATCTAAAATATTGTCTACCGTTAAAAATTTATATACAAAAATGTTTACATATTTCAAGTTCTATCATGAGTCATTTCATATGTTCCCTTCATACCAAATATTTGACGGGCACTTACATTGGGCTGTCAAAGAAGTCATTCTTCTCTTCGCGAACGGCCAGAAGTTCAGTCCATTTCCCAATCTCTGGAGATGACTGCAACTGTTCGACAGTGAAACAAACAGGGTCAGACGGAAGGAAAGTGCATGTTATTTGATAAACCACGCAAAGAGTGGAAACTAACAAGGGTTCTATGACAGCAATCTCCCGAGACCACTGCAAGAAATCAATCACCGCGGAAGAAACCAGTCTCTCCAAGACAGTGCGCATTGATTTCTTCCAAGATACTTCCGTTGTTCCTTCTTCCCATCTGGTATCCCATCTCTTGTCAGTGGAGCAATTTGTGTGATCAAGAATGATACAAATCATGCCCATTAATCACCTGTCTTGTACCCCAAATATAGCTCATAAATTGAAGAATTCCATGAGAATATGGAATATTTTCTTACGGTTAGTTTATCGTAGGAAGATACTTTGGAGTCTGTAATTCTGAATGTAAGATTCCAAGAAAATCTGAGAATTCTTGCTTTAGCATAAGAGATTTTATTATAAGTGTGTAGAAATCGAACCTTCTACTTCATAAAATTGCAAACAGGTAATTATTATTTAATTTCTTAATAAAATTTATTTATGTTTGTACTCGTCTGTCAATAGAAAACTTATGATCTTCAATTACTACTGATTTAAATTCATTCTTTATATTTTTGTTTTACATGGTATTTAAACCAAAAAGATACTTAAATATTATTTATTACAGCATAGTGATGTGGAAGTTAAATTAGTTAAAATTACAAAGCATTTTTATAACAGGTAAATTATTTAATAGTATTTTCCAACAATGCTTTTTTATCAGTTTATTTAATGATGTTCACTTGCGTGTATTTAAGTTGTGGCTTGCATGCCCCCAACTTTAGTTAAATTTCTCTTTTAATCATTTATGCCAATATAACGTATTGGCGTAAATGATTTAAATAAGTGCATTTGTCAATAATACATGTTAAAATATTCACTTCTTTCTCTTGATGGGATTGTGAGTATATAATTTATAGCTAAATAATCGACTAAGAAAACTAATAGTGTAAAAGAGCAATATTATCTTACTTCGTACATGCATTGTTTTTCCTAGAAAGAAAAAATTATTTTGAAAAATAATAATTTTAGATTAAAACTATACTGAGACAATATATATAATGATATCATAAAAACTAAGAAATTAAACTTATATAACAATTAATATTTCAAATTGAAATTTAAACAAAGGGCATTAACTTCTCAATTTTTTAAAATTTGTTAAAGATATCAAAACAAGAATATGTATGTATGAATATGTTTGAATATACGTGCATGTTTGTAACAAAACTATGTTTGATGAGTTCTCATCGATAATAAGAAATTATTAAAAGAAAACCTAATTAGTATGATAATCAATTACTATGTACTTGAATATTTTCAGTATAGCTATTTATATTAGATTCAGAATAGGGAGTAAACTGACATTATAACGATTCACTTGAAAAAAAAAAATGAACAATAATTTGAAATAGGAATAACTTCACATGATTAATTGCGTTTTTTTTAAGTTAGAGGGAATTTTAAATTTTATAACTGATTTTAAAGTAATTTTGCTATTTTCAAGTCTTATTAAAAAGAAACTTAAAACTGATTTTCTATTTTTTTATTTGAATCTATTGGAATCTAAATGCACCAGTTTGATTGTTTGTAATTCATTACTAAATGATGATTTGAAATACAGATATTATATACGGCTATGCAACATAGCTATGTATATATCCATGAGTATATGTATAATAAATTTTATTCAATTAATTTTAACGAATAATACTTTACTTAAATTTATTACATACTTTTTATTATTCAAGCGATTGTAGAATCCAATAAGTATTAGTTTCGAATGCAAACACAAATAAACCGCTACGTCTAGTCAATGTTTGACAAAATAAATACTTCTGACACAACTACTGGTAATCAAATACAATGCAAATATTTCTAGAAATACAAAATCTTTCTTCAAATAAGAGATTCTATTTTTTCTCAAATGGGGTGTTTAATTGTGAGAACGTTTACTCACCGAACAAGATTCTGAAACAGTCAGTTAATTTCCGAAAAGTATCTCAAAGGTATCAACGAGTTAGATTAACGAACAGTTTAAAAAATTAACTGAGATAAATGCATTTTGTGTTCTCAGATTTGAAAGCATACGAAAATGACAATGTATCCAAGTTTGTTCGATTCGCATTAGGCATAGAATTTAATGAGTTTTCTGCTTTGAGTGAAGCTTAAAAAATTAAAATCAGCATAAGTCACTGAATGAAGAAATAATAAAAGTATGTATAATGTAGAGTACATCTCTCCATTTATTTGACAAATATAATGGAGAAAATTCAATCTTAATTGTTCAACTCACTTACCTTAACAATGTTTCTTTGCGATGCGAACTGCATAAATAATAAGATCTTTAAATTCCTACTTAGTTACAGAGATAGTGCACTCCTATTTTGTAGTTTCATTTCTGCTCTTTCATGTATGAGATTTCATCCATTTTCCAGTTTTTTTATATTTCATGACTTAATATTATAAAAGCATAATTATTTTTTATTTTTGGAAAATCTAATGGGATTTTGTAAAATATTAGTCCAAAAAACCACAACCACCTGCTGTTTGTGGACAGCAAATGCTATTTTGCGAGACTCAAAGATGTTTCCGAAATGAAAAAGATAAAATATCAATAAATTTTCAAAAGCGTTTATGCTGCATAATTTAACTTTTATATTTTATTACTTATCTAAACTTAATACTTCATGGTTTACTTATTTACTTTAATAATTGAATATTTATAGCTTAGTTTTACGAGCTCTGATCCATCTAGTGATCCATCTAGTGAACTATATATCTTTTTTCTTTTCATGGTTTGTTTTCTGCTTTTTGTTTCCCTCTTAGGTTTAAATATATTTCATTGAATAGAAATATCATAAATCCATTTTTTTAGTTGACGGCATGTTTCAATCACAAGTAGTTAATCCGTTTAAGGAAAATGATGTGATTCACCAAAACCGTGTTTATAATCTCATTATTAATGTGAATACGCAGCACATATTTTATATAGCTTACAGAAAAAACTTATTTCCTTTGCTCAAAATCTAAAATTAAATAAATTATCAGAATTTAAATTTCAAAATTTAAACAAATCGCCTCAATCTAACCTTTGTTCTCAATTGGATTCGTCATTAGATCAGAATTATTTTCTCTATGTCATTACAAACTCATTTTACAACCGGTTTTGTGAAAATTTCAAAAGATGTTTTTTATTCTGTGACTTTTATTCAAATGGTGATTTTTATAAAGTGTTGCGAATAAAAAAGAAACAACTGTAAAGAGTTGTTCCTTTTTTATCAGCACCACTTTACTTGAACGTGGAACTACGAAAGCTGAAGACTGATTAAATCTCAAGTAGAATCTTCGTAATTTAGAAGCAAGCATAGCCTGGCTTACCTCCCCCAGAGATTTTATTTCATGGGAGATTTTTCAACGTACGCCAGCTGCCAATAGCTAACACGATAATTCTTCATTTGTGATCGGGATTCGAACTTACTACATTCCAATAAAAGGAAACACTGCCCTATCCAACCTGGTTCTCATGTGGTCACCTGTTCTATGTATTTTATGCATTGTTAATTATATTACAGCAATTGATCATACAGAATGATCACTTTTTTGCTTTCTTATTTATTCGATTGCCATTTCGTGTTGAAGCATTTACACTACTCTAGAACTGCATAATAGATTGATGACAATCTTAGATATCTATCCTCAGATTTAAAGAATATTATCAATGAATGTATATCAACGTTCAAATTTATATAATCTTGAAAATTTTATCTTACTTTTTTGTTCAGCATTAATGTGTGTTTATTTACTGAAATTCTTTTTTTACGAAATTTTCATGAGCTTATTTTTAGTAATAACATCAATAAAAATATCAAACATCAAAAATATTTAAGGTAAGCTTCTTAAAAAATGACTTCCCTTATCAGATTATTAAAACACGTGATATACATTCATACAAATTCGTTAATTTGTCTAGAGTTAAAAATGGCTCCCTCAGATAATTTTGTTTTATTCATAAGCATTTATTGTACTCAATGTATAAAGCTGCGTAATTTAGTAAGGATTAAAATATAAAATTCTTATAGCATGATCTCGTTGTATGAAATGATTGTACACTTGCCCTGTAATTTTCTATTTATTTTTACCTATCATTTAATGCTGGTAAGTGCTAATAAAATACCACTAAACTATATGATTTTTTGGATGAAGTCTGGGAAAAAATTACAATTTTACAAATGCTTACCGTGAAGTGTTAGATTTTTTTATATTTCTATTTTTTAAACTTTTTCATATTAGGAAATTGGCTGGTCATCAAAATTAATTCTTCAAAATATCTTTGTTATGCACTTTTGAACCATAAAATATATTGTAACAAAGTTGAAGAAGAGGAAATTAAAATCAGATTTGTATATTTTTTGAATATTTTTTAAATTATAAATTAAGTACGTAAATATCTAAGGTATAATATGTCATTACCATTAATTTTTTCCATTAATAAGTGGTTCATTTAAGCAGATGATATTTTCTATTTCTATAAGGAAGTGTTATTGAAATCATGGGGTAAGATGCTGCACAGGAAAGATCTATTATCAGAAATGCATTTTAAACCTATGCAATGTTACAAAAACCTTGGCAATACTATATTTCTGCCAATATATTCATAACGATTTCATAAAATTAAATTTAAATTTAATTTCGCAAGTGAGAATTTTAAGCATTTAGTTTTTATTCTGGAATTTATTTTCAATTGCAGCAATATCTATTTTTCAAATAAAAATGTATTGTTTCCAAAGAATTTTAAGAAATTATTTCTCGAATTTTGAGTTAGACGTTTACAAAAATTCTTTACTAAATGTAATCCTATTAAATAAAAAAAAGTCTGTCATATATTTCTATATTGTTACCAAAAGTATTTTTAGTTATATTTCTAATTATAAAAAAAATAAAGCTAAATGTTTCATACGTCTGTTGCAAAAGTTCCTTAGAATTAAGGGAAAAAATTCTTGGAATTTTTTCTATAGAAGTGTTGGAAAACTTTTCAAAGTCTTGACTATACTTTGTAATGTGCAATACAAAGTATTGTCAATTTTTCAATTTTCAGTCTTCAATTTTCAGACGAAATACCCTATAAATAGATGTGTTTCAAATCAAATTTAAAAAAAAATCTTCATTTAATTGTGGCTTAACATTTTGATCCATAAAAATAATTGTAAATAAAGTATCTAAAATCAGATAAATAATGAGAAATTCATATTTTATGTTCGTACATAAAGGACTATTTCAGCATATATGGAATGTTATATTTGTCCAAAGACAAACTAATATCTAGTTACAATGCATAATAATGTGTAAATCGATACATTTTATTAGATATATGCATGTAATCTTGAATAAATATATATATATATATATATATTCGAAAATTGTTAAATAATTGGAACAAATTCAAATAAAATAATTAAGCAAGCAGTTAGATAGCTCATGTAATAAGTATACAAAATGAAATTTAAAATTTGAGTCATTTAAATGACTAAACAATAAAAGGAAAAATAAAAAAACTCACAATAAATCAAATTATATGAAATACCAACATGGTCAGCTTCATCAGGGGAGTTAACCATATTGATAAGGAATATGGGTTTTCTGTAACGGCTGAAGAATAATGTCTAAATCTAGCCATTACATCCTGAAGCCATACCAAAAACAGTTTAAAGTTGAAGAAATAGCACAAGAATTAGGATTAAGAAATTAAATTTGTTACAATTTAAATTAAATATACAATTTAAATAGTAAGTATTATTAAGCGTCGAATTAATAATCGTTTACGGAAAATGACTAAGCAAATTCTCTTAGTTTTGTATACATTTATTTATTCATTCAGAAACAAAGTTGTTCATTATCTGATAAACATTTAAAACATTTGATAGAAATATTCTAATTAAGTTATGAAGTGTTTTCATTACTTCTTCGCGATATGCTTCTAAACTTGATATTTCATTGAAATGTAACTAAAATCATCAGTGATTTTAAGTTATAAATTTATCAATTTAATGTCTAAGATAGAAGTATAGATAAATATTTAGGCATTAGACGAGGAAACAATTTCTAATTGTTAATAAATATTTTAGAAATTGTTATTCTAAAATTTATTTTTGAAACAAATACAGTTTTTTTTAATTTCAATTATTGGTTTCTTACTGTAATATTTATAAAAAAACAATAGTTAAATGTAATTTTAGTATTTTAAAATATATATAAAATGACGTTATAATAGGTACATGAATACGATTTTGAACTAGATTGTAGAAGAATGTATTAATGTTTTCAACTTTAAAATCTTAAGTTAAAGAAAGTTTCTACAAACTACCCACGGTATTTTAAACCATTTAAAATTTCCATAATACTGTGTAAAATTCAATGAAAACATATTTTAAAATTTAAACATTTATTTATAAAATTTCAATCTTGAAGCTTTCATCCGGCTTGTAATTATGTTGAAAGACGTGTTCAATGTAAAAGACGAACATATAGTTACTCATTTTCCAAAGTAACAGGACTCAAGTTCATAATTAGCATCCTCATTCCACTCATTAATGAGAAATCGTGTCTTTATTTTTAATTCATAAATTGCTTTTAACTAAGCAATATATTTAATTCTTGTTGTATTGAATTAAATTTGAATTAAAAGTTAAGATTCTGTATAAATCTTCCGTTATAATTGCTCTTCATTAATTTAATAATAATTTAATAATTAGTAAATACTTTCAGTATTTTATATTTATAAAAGGATAATCTATATATATATATATTAAATATTGTTAAAACTTTATAGTAAATTAATTATGTGAATTTTGAGATAATTTATGGTAAAAAACTATAATTTGTTTGCTAATTGCAAAACTTGTTAATGTTTTTATAATTTATTTTTCATACAGTTCCTCTTTTTTAAATAAAAAATGAATGTGTACTTCAACTTAAAATTTTGCACTTATTACAAACATTTATTTAAATGTATTATATTTCTCAGTTACTTATGGCAGTTTTTTAGTTAGACATCAAAATCTTTTTACCAGAGTGGCATTTTATGTTATTACATAATTTCTTATGAATTGCTTATTTTCTTTGTAATTTATCTTCTAATCAGTTACATAAATTTTTTAACCAAATAAAAACAATTTAAAAAATTACGTACTTTTTTAATTAATTGTTAAAGCTACAAACTACCTGATAGGTTTTAACTTATAATTTATTCCTACAACTTTTAAATAAAAATCAAATCCACAATAGAAAATCGAACTAATTTTCAACATAAATTATTTCTCCCATCAAATTAAAAAATGTTATTAAAAATTAAATCAGAATTCAGTTTTTAAATTTATAAATTTAAGGATATTTATGTTTAAAATTAGAGAAGATTGTTGTCTATACTTAATTTAATGCAAAATTAAATGTATCCATAATAATAATAATAGATACATTTAATTATTCTCCAACATATAATTTTTGTTTTATCAGGCATTACATGCTTTTTTTAATAATTTCATAAATATTATTAAATTAATAAAAAATTTTAAATCCTAGTACACATCTTTAAAAATTTGGAAGAAATATTGATAACCCATAACTCATGACTGAGCGTTTATTAAATTCCATGGTAAAAATGCTTCATAACCTAGTATATATTCATCAGCAAGATGATTTTTGTTTTAATATTTTGGTGCTTAAATATAGTTCTAGATTATGAAGGCTCTTTATATATAATTTGAAAGTCACTTTGAACAGCAAATCTGATTCGAATTATTTCTCGCATGTATAAGGTTATATCAATATGGTACACTAAATAAATTTTATACTCAAAATCTACTAAAGAAATTTCAGGTTGCTTATGAACTTTGAATTTAAAAATATTTTTTTATTGTTTCCTTATTTGATTGACTTTATAACAAAAAATATATTTTTGTTTTATATAATATTAAAAATGCAATTTACCCTAATTTTAATTTTTTGAGCTATCAAAAAGAATACATGAACATATTCATGGAAATCAATGATAGATATAGTATTCAATGGTAAGATATTTAATTTAGTTTAATTCACATATTGAACATGTTCATGCATAAATTTCGAATCTCATTGGAGAATACAATTAATCAATGTAATCTTTTTCCGATAGATTACCCCGTCTTATGTAGTATATATGAATTATGATATTATGTTTCATTACATTCATATATGAAATTAATAAACGAAATCATGCACTATTAAAAAAGTTAATTTAAAAACTTAACTAAGCAAATTTTAAACATTACAAAAAAGAGAAAATAATAAAATCAGAATAAAATACAGTTTTTGACAATAACTGTTTTAGAAATCTTCGGCTTGCGTTCATAATTTATATTTACTATACCTTAACAAATAAACAAGAATATTTGTCTATCGATTAATGAAAGTGTATTCAATGGATTATAAGTATTAAATAAAATTTCGGGATTCTTTCTTTAAGTATTAAATAATAAAGATTAAATCTTAAAAAGCTTTTGCTTTTTTTAAAATTTATGTTAATGTAAATAATTTTATAAAATACAGCTCGAAACTAAAGCTTTTTTCTAAAGGAACACTATCAGAATAAAATGTATGTCAACTTTATTTGTATATAATATTTTGTTTACTGTAAACTAAGCTTTTAAAAATTAGGAGTTAAGAATATAAACGTACAATTTTTGCCCGCTATAAACTTACAAAATATTTTTGTTACTACTTTAAATATAAAATGATTAAATGTTTCCCTTTTTCATTTAATTCACCTATTTCACTAAATTTACACAATTGGTTATTAACTAATCTAAGTACATTCTGTAAAATATAGTAAAAATGTAGTAAAAGAATTCTAGTTTTGTATTTGAACAGTTGTCTTCTCATCTCTATTGTTGACATTGATTTATGGCATAGATTTGTTATGAATTATCCGTTTAACAGTATTGTTATTCATTTTTAATTTTATGTTATAGATAAAGTAATTTTGATAAATGTTTTAAATAAAATGGCTTTCATTACTTGTTATTAAATAGTTTATTTGATTATAAGCGAAGATATTTAAGTGATAAATACATGTCGCCAATAAATTATTGTGGCGGGTAATCTAAAATAAAAGGGAGTTATATAATTAAAAATGTAAGTTGAAAAATAACGGCCACTCCATAATTGATTTAGCAAAAAAAAAAAAAAAAAAAAAAAAAAAAAAAAAAAAAAAAAAAAAAAAGAAGAAAGCGTCAATGAAAAACATTTAATTGAAATTTATATCACGTAAGTGATTCCTACAATGAAATCATTTGATAAATAACTTATAGAAAAGATGCAAATAAAAATTTAACTGTAAAAATGTAAGTCATCTTTGAAAGGAGATTATGTTGAAAATCAAAAGCAAAAAACATAAGGTGATGAAAAAAAATTTCGTAAAAAGAGATTAAGCAAATAAAAGAAAGAATTGTATAAGAACATAGATTATATACATTAATTTTATTCATTCTATTAAAGATTTAAAAAATAATGCTATGCTTTCACAATTACTTATAGTTAAATCGCTTAAAAATATTTTTGAATTAAGAAAAAATATAAAACAAATATTCTTATTATGTTAAAACAAATGCTCTTTCAATAATAAATAATTTTACTAATCTCCATTTTAAATTATGTTAAAACATTTTAGTTATGATTTTGTTAATTTTGCAAAATAGAGTCTCTATAAAATGTTACGAGGATTTTATTTTTAACTGAGTTTAAATCTTATAACTAACTGAATTATTAAATTTATATATAGGACAAATATTCTTAAATATAAGACAATTAAACTTAAAATAATTTAAATAAAAACCACAATTTAATAAGAGTTACTAAATAAATTTATGAATATACAGAAATTATAAGTTTTCATGCAAACTAGAAAAAATAATTAAATACCTATAGACAATCTCTGTTAATTTAATTAAATATATAACACAAAAGTATGGAGAAGCATTAAATGCTTTAATTTAAATATATTGTAAAGATTTATTCAAATTTACGCAAAAAAATTTCTTAAATTATTAATAATTTTGGGGATACAGTTATAGCTCCATATATTTCACAAATAAATGATTTATCGTGGAAATTAATGTGTAGTTTTAACTGTTTTAATAATAAGAACCTAAGTACTAAGCACCACAATCATTATATCATATATATATATATTATATATGTATGTACTATGTATGCACATATGTGTATATATGTATTAACTTGAAACTTTTTATTTGGTTTTGGAAAATAATCAGTGATAATTGAATATATAAAAATTCAAATAATCAGAAATGTGTGATTTTTTGTAATGTATGAAGAAAATTGTTTTCTTCAAAAAATATACATACTTAAATTGGAAACAATATTAAGTAGATTATCATCGATATGGATTAAATATAGATAAATTGACTAGTGATTTCCATCTAATTCCTTTTTATCACTTTTTTTGGATTGACATTTTAATTAATATTTAATTACTAATTTAATTTTCAATATAACAATAATTGAATACATTTTAACTAACATATTTTCTAATATAATTTAAAACAGTTATGTTTCCTAACATGTAAATTGTTATTCCGTTGGTTAAATTAGGTTTTCTACTACGAGGTAATTTGAAGAATTTTATGGCAAGAAAAATTAAAATTCATAACACTACCTTACTCATTTTTTAATAGTTGTGATTGATAAGTCTTCCAATTATTATTCAAGATTTGTTA
The DNA here is from genome assembly GCA_026290005.1 of Latrodectus geometricus. NCBI lineage: Eukaryota > Metazoa > Arthropoda > Arachnida > Araneae > Theridiidae > Latrodectus > Latrodectus geometricus. The sequence goes on from JAPDSC010103055.1 coordinate 16,542, forward strand.
CTTTTGTTACAAATGTAGTTAATACAAAGATTAATAAGCTAAATATATTTTTTTTAAACACGTTACACACATTTTGTGTTCTTTAAAAAAGATTAACAAAGATTATCAGATCAAGCTTCTATACATCTAAAAATGCAAGTATAAAGTAAAAACAACATTTGAAAAGCGATGTCTCATGCAATTGGTAAATGTCTTTACTGTTAAACCCTGGATTCAAATTTGTAATTATTAATGCCAATCATGGCCACTCTTTATTAACATGCAGAATATAAAATTGTAACATTTGTGCATGGTATTTTATTACAAATTAAATGTCTATCATTTTACAAAATACATTGTATATTATACATAGACATTTGTTTCACAAATAAAGTAAAGTACAAAAATAAAACGAGAATCAGATATATTTTTAAATTAACCTTTCTTCTGATGAAGGACATTATAAACGTGAAACATACTTGCAGTTTTTTTAAGTGTTTATTCACTGATTTTTACATATTGAAAATTGTATTGACAAAAATTAAATATTTATCTTAACTTAAAAAATTGTAATTAACTATTTGAAAATAAACTAGTTTCAAGCATTTAGTATTCACTCTATTGATTTTTCAAAAATACAGGAATTTATAAAGTAATAGCATGTGCCCGTTTACTAAAAAATAACTATTAGATGATTTTATATCATACTAAAATTTTTAATAGTAATAACGATTGTTGGCAAGTATTAGTTGATCTACTTTTGATATTATTGCTATAGTTGCATTAATATTAAAAGTTTTGTATGCAGATTTAATTATAAAAACTAAAGTTATTTTTCAAGTATGCACATTTTTGTAAACTATAAAATAGTATAAAATTTTTTTTTCTATAGACATACTCTCGCTATATAGTGCAATAAAAAACATTCCTTTCACTTATCGTAAGTTGCACAGCGGTATTTGCCTTTATTCTTATTTAAAGGCTTTTAGGTCGGCACTAAGAGAATAAAAAAACTATTCCTTTCACCTTTTCGGTGCCAATAAACTCAGTTGGTAAGAAATAGTAAACGCAGAGCAAGAGAAAAAAATCAGAGATTCGAACATCAACTGTTGCTTCAGGCTCCATCCAAATGAAACTCGGGAATAAGGAGCAGCGATAAAGATAAGGAAAGAAAATATAAATAAAGAAATGGAGGAAAGCTACACACAACATTCGAAGAGAATATTGGAAGTAAACAAAGGTCTCGACATTCTTCCTCACACTGTGAGGAATAAGCCTGATAGCAGTGAAGAACCAGTTGTGTGGTAAGCTAAACCGTTATCTTAGAACATTCCATACATTCTTTTTTTTTCTTAGTTTATACGTTTTCTGCTTCGTGAGTCGGTTAAATTTGGTAAAATACCAATCTTTTCTCAAAGAAAGCTAGAAAGTTTAACAATATAAGAACAATTTGCAAAAACTTTTGACGGAACATTTTTGGTACTATTTTGTAATAAAATTCAACTTTGTAAATTTTAAAAGTAGAAAAACTGTCATTAATTTCTGATTTAAAAAAAGGCTTTTTCAGTTGTTTAACATATTTATGAGAGAAGTAGGAAAATTTTTATTGTTGCTATAATGTGATGCATTTATTAAAGTATTGTTATAAAACTTGCTCTTTCACCTTTTTTTTATCCTTTTTACATTTCTATTTATCTTTCATAGAATTTTTAATTATGTGTTCTTTGCAGTATTACATTTTTCTTTACATCAGTAATCAGTAATATCAACAGTACTTTTTTTTGTAAGAATAATTTCAATTTGTTTCGTCAAAATTTTATTACTTTGAATAAATAAACTCAACTTTCTCATAATAGAATACGAATAATAATTAAGAAATTATGTTTGAATTTTAGAACAATATATACTTTGAAAGCGAATTTTAAATTCTTGAATTAGTTTAATATTCAAAGTCGAATAATATATCTTAATACCTTGTTCGGGATTTGTAGGTTTAATCCCAAAAATCTCTTACAATTAGTTTTTAAAGCTCTAGTTAAGCTCTTTAATTATTTCTAGATTCCAAGAAATCATATTTTGAAATTTTCTATTTTTTTTTTGTAACAATTATAAGGATAGAGAAGAATTAATTAAATGTAAGCCATCTTAAACTCATTAATGCTGTGAATGCTAAACATTTATACATACATATCTTTAAAAATATTATATAAATTTATAAAATAAAAAAAAATTAAGTTTTTAAATTATATAAAAATTAAAAAAATTTTATTCATAAATTAAAAAATTTTAAATTTAGGAAATAACTTGTCACTTTGTATTTTGTTTATATTTGGTTACTTTTTCTATATATTACTTATAATTTTACTAAGTACTTATTATATGTATATCATAACTTGCTTTTCCAAAACAAGTTCTTGGAAAGAGTAAATTCTTTTCAATATTTGTAGATCTGATTAATTCATGCAATTCACATGCTTATTTAAAGGTAAATTCAAACATGTGGTCAAGTTAAGATTTGTTTAAATAATAGAAAAATATATAACTACAATCTAAAAATAGTTCAAACTACTTCTATTTAAAGATAATTTAAATTATAGAAAAGCCAATTTATACCTAATTTAAGGAAGATCCTTAATGAGAACAAATTGGAATTTATTAATATCTAAATTATAATGGATTATCATTAATTTTATTCAGTGAAAAACCAAGTGTAAAAAACTGTCTTAAACCCTAGCAATAATTCTGGTTGTTTTTACAAAAATCTTACAAGCTTTGGATTTGTGAATTAGATCTCTCAAAACTGAAATTCAAAAATATGCGAGTCTTTTAGATGAATTTAGGGTTACATAATTCCAACAAAAGTAGCGGTGCATGGACTAAGATATCTAGAAGTTGCGAAATAGGAAGAAAGAGCGGGAATTATTCTTATTTATAAGTATCATGATTTATTGATGGAAATATTATCAAAAATATCAATGGATAAAGATCGTGAAATTTTATCTCTTATTCAAGAAAATATTCAATTACAGAAAAATTCCTCATATCCTCAATAAGAAACTTCGGTAGAGTTTTATTTTCAATGATCTAATTAGACTTGGCTTTACTAATATGTTTGTATTCAGATTGTGAAGAACTGAGTTTTAAAGGTTTCACAGTACATGCACATTGCTATATTTTTTTTTATCAAAAAATAAAAATGTTTTTTTGTTTATTAATGATTATATGCATATAAATACTCATTGACAAATGCAAAGCTTATTTACTCTGTTGAATCAAATATCATAACTAATTTATCCCACATATACTTTATTTACTGAAATGGTACATTAAGTGTTATTTTAGAGCAAAGAGATGAGATAGCGTTAGTTTACATGAATTATATTAATTCTTAATATGAACTTCTAACTTTAAAATTTATTATGCCATAGAAACACAGAAGTTCTTTAAAAAAATTCTGATAAACTTGCATTCCAATAAACAGAATTGTAAATTATTTTTTTACTCAGAGGAATATGATTTTTTGAAAGTTTAGCACTTCTGTATAGTAAATTTGATAAAAACAAAAATTATAAAAATATTTAATATGATTCTACCACATGAGGTTTATAGGGTAACTTATTGGACAATTTTGGTAAATAAATATCCTTATATTTGAAAATAAATATATGAGAATAAAAACTGAATATAGAATTTCGAAATTCGTACTTTTATATAATATAAATATTTTATTTGCTTTTTAAATTTATAAAAATGTTTCCTTTATTGCACATATATTTCTATCTATTTTTATATTTTTGTTGAATGACAAATGGTATATATCTTGCATTATTTTAGATTATCGAACAACTTTTATTATGAATTATCATATTTCAAAACTTAAATATAAATAACAAATTAACTAAACAAATAATTTCCTTCTTTATTGTTGTAATGAACATTATTGTTTTAAAAATGCATTTAATTATAAAATGTATAAAAATAACAAGTAATTAAACTACTTTGTAGCTACCAAAATTCGTAATAAATATTTAAAAATCTTCATAGTAAAATTAATTGAGAATTTACGCAAAATTCTAAACTGTTTTCACCTTATTTTTATTTAATTTTGATTTTAATTTGTCCCAAATTAATTATAAGAACAAAATAAGAAAATAAGTTCTTAATACGATCTTGTTTAGTAATAAGATAATCATGCATTATTTCTTAGAACTATTTAGCTTAGAAAATTATTACTGTAATAAGGCTTATCAAACATTTTAAGAAATTTTCGAAGTGTTCAGTAAATTTAAATTTTAAATTAGTGGTGTTTAAAATTAAATATGTTGATTATCAGCAATTAATTACTAAAAAGCGAAGACAATTTAAAGGATATAATTGGAATTATAAATTAAGACAGCAACATTTTAAAAATTAATAAATGAAAAATTATTTGCTTGCATAAAATCCATATTCTGTTTTTCCACAGAGTTTTTGGGCAGAATGAAATTTAACGACTCTATTACATGAAATAAAAATTATATCAAAATTTAGGGGTTCAGAGCAAATTAAATTAAAAACTATGTTTAGCTTCAAAATTTCGGTTGCAGCTTATGTATTTAATTTAATCGATAGTTAACATTGGTTTGATTTCGCTTAAACTTGCTTATGCCATTATATAATTAATTTAACTGAGGTAACTTACATTTCCAAAACTTTTCTCATTTCAATAAAAAAAAAGCTTATGACTTTTTTCTTTTCAAAGTTGTCATCAATGCATTACTGTTAGAGAGTTGTGATTAATATAAGGAAAAAAAATGTTCATGTTAACGGATTTCTCTCTTTCTCTCTCTCCTCTTCTTACTACTTTTAATTTGTATACCTTTTTATAAAAAAAATAATGATGTTTACTACTTTATTCAATTTTCTAAAAATATTATTTTCGTTATTTTCAGCGAACGTGTTTCTTCTTTTCCGAGCGCGTTCATAATATCGTTAGACTTGAATGCCTGTCAAAAGAAGAAAAACAATAACCAGATCATTTTTAGTATGGGATTAGCCCCTTCTTTATACAGTGATCACTTAGAACAGTCACAGCACCCGATAGAGAAACATTTATTGAGATACGAATGCCCATTTCTCTATCAACATCTGTTTCAGTTGTCAGGTGTTCCATTGAGGATGCAATCGTGTTTCAAGGAGTCTTCTTAAAACATCTCGCACGTGTTCTATGTGATTTAAATTATTGGAGAGCTTTAACCAACCGATTCCAGTGATATCTATTGTTTACAGTAGCTGCTGATTAGCAGGAATCTTATATGGATGTGTATTATCATCCATGTGCATCAATTACTACTCTGAACTGACGCACATGAGGAAGAATTACCTCCCTGCAATAGTTATCGCCAGTTTCAGAACCTTTGTCGAAAATGTAGTTTCAATCTGGATATCTAGTACAATGCCTACTTAAACGACAATTCCAATACCACCATGATGGTTTTTTCTCATGTTAATGGGAAGAAATCATGATTTTTCTGAAGATAAATTGACATTGTACATCGCTATTGGAACTTCCTTGACTGTCATCTGTGAAAAGGAAAAATTCCATCCACAGATGTTCAGTTTTTGTACTTCTTGTAACACTCTAGAGAAAGGAAACGATAGCTACCTTACAAAGAGATGTCACGTTCAGGACGACGTGTCAATAGGCAATTTTTTTATAGCTATCAGACCCAGAAAAACAAAACACTTCTCTTCCTCTTCCTGTACAAAGTTGGGCAAGGGCTCTAATTGACTGATTTCGAGCACTTTTTACCGGATGGATAATGTATCAGTCATCCACTGTTGTTGTTTTAAGTATGGCCACCAATAACCTTTTCAACAGCTATACTTATGGTTTAAAAAGCTCTACAAGAGCAGAAAAATGACCCTTTTGTTGATTCTGAATTCTTCATTTTCATGGTCTTATTACATATTTCTTTCAGATCTCTAATCATTTTCTCACGTGTTAAGTCATTCAGACGATTTCTTCTAACCATATTTCAAGAAAAAAATGACTTGCACTTGCAGGGAATGTCTTTAATTGCGTGTTCTTTCTTCCTTTTATTCTAGAATATATCTGCTTGCGATGACCACGTGCGTTTTGTGTAAGCTTACTTCATGTATGATTTTTTTTCGTAACATTTCTACGGGTATGATATTTCTGCTCAATTTTGTGTCCCTTGTATTGATTTCAAAAACCACTTTTTTGAAAACATATGGCAATCTACTTAAAATTTACATTGCTGCTGAAGTTTTGTATACCGATGTAGTTTCATAAGTTAATTTTTTTCAATTAAAATTTATAACTTCATTTAAAGATATTTTAGATTAGATTATACCAAAACTTAATCACTGATTGATTTTCAATGAAGCATGCTTATATTGAAAATTACACTTATAATTATCAATGTCTTCACATGTTATATTTTTTACCTTTTAGATTATTTTTAGTTTGCCAGTGCTAAGTAATCTAATGAGGTATAAAATTTTAAAAATATATGGTAAAATGATTGATTATGTAATGATAAAAGGATTGATTATGGTAAAATGATTGATTATGTATAAACATCCAGCCCTTAATAAAAAAAACTATGAAGGTTATTTTTGTAAAACTAATGTTATTATAGTTTTAATTGCAAGATGCCATGTAATAAAACCCAAATAAAGCGCTTTCATTATTAATTTTAATATATTTTTAAAGAAATGCTCTCTCAGCCTCAAATTAAATTCAGCATTAAGAAATTCAATGCCTTAACTTACTTATATAAGAATTTAATTTCCATCTTTCCTAATATTCCTTCTGTTGACTTATATATATTTTCAATTTAGTTAGTGTATGATATTCCTGGTATGCATTTAACAGTAAGTTATAATTACAACTAAAGTAACATTTATATATTTTATACAAATCAAATTGATTTCCTATTGTCATAATATATTTTAGACAAAATAATTCGCTTAATTTATCTGTGTAGAATATTTATTTTCTTCTTTGAAGGTTTATGAATGTCATCTGTTATATATTTAAATATGAATATAGATTTTAAACTGAGATTACATTATTTATTAGTTTACTACTAGGCAATGAATATAAGTAATAAAATAAAATTATTTTTCTTATAAACATCGATATTTATAATGAAAATTATTAATTGCAAATTATTCTTTTAAATCTTATTTCAGATAGAAACACAAAGAATCATTCAAAATAAATAATAATTACGATTTCAACGATGTTTAATTGTTATAATTACATGTCACCAATGATTCATGTAATTACACGCCTTGAAGAACTATAACATAACACAATTGACATATGTAAAACTTTTAAACAAAATGTCAGGAAGTTAATTTCATATTCTCAACGCCTTTTGCGAAATAACTGTTCTCAACAAAATAAAGAATATTCCGGAACACGCAACACGTCAATAACAGTCTTCTGTTAAATTGTAAATGATTCTGAATGGCTTAGAATAATGGAATTTTCTGCTTCTTGAATTAGAAGAGAATTGTTCGCAATTTAACCATGGTCAAAAATAAAATTTGTATGAAAGTAGGTACATCTATTTTAGTACTATACTATTCTTAACGTTGACTCTCTCAAGAGCTGTAAACTAATTACTTATCTGGAAAAGGACGTATTTAAGAACATGAATAATGAATTCTACCTTAAATTCTATTGTAGCAGAAAATGAAAGTGTTTCGTCTAGATCATTTGGCTTCTTTCACTTCAAACACATTTTAATGAAGTCAAACAACGTATTTTTTAATTGAGCATAGTATAAATTATTTCCGTGAAACTATTCTATTCTTCAAACTTGTATTTTTTTCTTGCTATATTTCCTAATTTTTATAATCAAAAAATAATAGTTAGTTATTATATAAGAATTAATATATATAA
>JAPDSC010103055.1:24538-56628 GCA_026290005.1 Latrodectus geometricus
AAAAAAAATTCAACTAATCACTTAAGCACTTTTTTGTAATTAATTAAAGTACGTCATTTTTTACTAGCTAAATTGAATTTATGTCAATAGTTTGTTTTAAATTACTGGATTAAAAGTATTGAGCTAAGGTATTATAATAAATGTTTACGAGAAGAAAAATCCTTTTTCTCTCATACCCCTTAAATTTTTCAAAAGTCTAATATTAAATTTGAAGGAAAACCATTTTAGTTATCAAATTTATTTCATTGAATCGTACACTGGTGTTTTCAATACAGTTGACTTTACAGAATTTGAAATAAAAATTTATAAACAAACCTTCTTTTCAAATTTTTTTTAAAAATTTAGTTTTTATTAGTTCGGTAAGATGTGAAATTCAATTAATTTTAACTTGTATTGAAAAGAAATAATTTCTAAAACTAGTGAGATATAAAATCTATAAGAAATGACGGTTTAAAGTAAATTTATGAAATACTTAAAAAAATACAGTAAATTTAAAAATACAGATTCAGAAAAATCTTTCAAAAGATTTTTCTGAATCTGTATTTTTTACACCGTCTTTCATTTTGTGAGATTTATTTAATAAGTAGTTGCTTTTGATTTAAATTTTTAAAATGAGATAATTGTTGAAACTATTGTGTGTTTTATTCATAAATTAGAATTCCAAAGTCTCCTAATTATAAATTATCCAGAAAGGTAAAATTAAGAAGAACTACTAAAAATGTATCTTTCAAATTTATATTCACTCGAAACCATCCAGCGAAATTGAGCCATTTATTACATAGCAGAATAAACAAGTATACCAGAGTCATTTATAGAATACAACTTATAACCCTTTCAGAAATACTCATACATGAATTACAAGTTGAAATTTGTTATTTATAAATATTCGTTAATACATTTATCACGTATATTTTGCATAAAACGAGTTTAATGAATCGTTTATTGATACATTATAATAATAATTAGAATATTGTTCCACTTTGGATAATATTTATGAACGTTTACGCATAGTTTAAAAGGAAAGAGAAGGTTATTTTATTCATTTATCATAAAAAAATCTATAGAAATCCATTTATAAACATTTCCCGATTGCCACTAAATTATACAATATTATTGATATTTAAACTTTGTATATGATGAACAACCGACATTTGTTGCCAACTGAAGATTAAAATTAGAATCTCAATTTATTTTCATAAACAGCCCATCAAGTATTCTATTTGAATGTATTCGAATAGTTATTCATTTTTATTGAAATATTTTCTGCTTTGAAACAATCTAATAGAATATTAAGCAATAAATATATCAAAATGTATTTTAACATTTTGAAAGTAAATTGAAGAAAGATAACCTATCTAACTGCATTAAAATATTCTTGTTATACAATTATTGTCACTTTCAGCTGAGTTTAGAAAGAAGTGTAAAATATTATTTGATATTTCTGAATAAAAGCAAATATAAGCATATTAATAAATTTGCTTGCACTTCAGATCTCGTTTTAAGTTTTGAATGGAAAGAGAAAAATATAAAAGATATATTATTTGGTTTTTATGCATATAAATAAAAAATATGCATTTTTCTAATTCTATTCCCTTTAGAGATATCATTTTATGTTTTGAACAAGAAGTTAAAAATATTTTTAAATACAACCCTTAATTTAACCCGTTAAAATTATTTCTTTTATATCTGTTGCAACCTTTTCTTTCATTATATTGATTCCTTTACCTTTCTTGGACTTAATCAGTGAATGTCCTTTTTTAACAATACACAATGTTTCTAATAAATAAATTTTTTTAAGTGTTATCTTAAACAAGTTCTCAGACACTTGATAGAAATTAATAAGTACAAGAAATACCTACCTGAAATATTGTTATTATATTTCAATGTCACTGTTTAAATTATAATTTATACTATTTTTAAGAAAACATCTTATATATATGTATCCATAATTAGAAAGCATAGCTTAGTTCTAATGAATTTAATTTTTTCCTTTTTTCCATAATTGGCTAATTACCCGTTTAAAGTTGTCATTTTCTTCTGTTCCTTGGCTTCTGTTAACTTAAATAAAACTATTTAATAATTCTGTTGTTAAGGAAAATTATTTTATGATTTATAGCATTTTTTGTATTTTACCATAAGTAATTCGTTATTTACGGATGGGAAGCTGGAAAACATTTTTTAGGAGATTTAGGAGTTTTTATAATATTTAATCCAAACGAAATAAAAGATATTAAAAATTAGTAATGAAATTTTTAGCTTCATAAATTCATAGCTAATTTAAGCAATGTAATTACAAAAGTCTAAAATTGTGATTTAATTAGGATATAAATTTTATTCCCTAACTCACTTTATTTTCTGAAAATGTTGAATAAAACTTTTCTGTAAATAAATAAATAATATTTACTTAAAATGTTGAATAAAAAATATCAACGTTATATATATAGATAACTACTATTTTTTTTCCAAAATAAAAAGGAGATTTAGAAGAATTTTTTTTATTCTGAATGTCTATGTAAATAAACACATTTAATGTATAAAATATACTAATTTAAGAAAATTGGTGACTCATATGGGAAGAATTTTCGTTAGAACAACAGTCGAAATCCTCCTTTCAACCTTATTGCTTGCGGTGACATTAGCTGGATAAAGAAAAAATGCCGCCTGTTAAGGAAACAAGAAGAAAGCAATTTCTTTAAAAAATAGGAGAAATTCTATAACTGAACTCCAGTTTTGAAATGGAAACCAGCTTAGAACGTAAAGCAAGCTTTTGTTTCAAGCATTTCGATCGTAACAACGCGAACAAAGGAAAACTTAGTCTTGAAGATTTTCTTTTAGAAAACTCCGTTTCAGTGTATCGGCTTTTCCTTGGCTTATCAGTTGTTCTACTTTTTTATATTTCTGACACATCTTTCAGCAACTTTTCAAAGACGTTAAGAAATATAAAGGGTAGAATATCAATAGAAGAACATTAAAGTCTGATGTTGTGCTTATAAATGCTTTATAAATACACACAACTGTGACAGAGATTGTGAACAATTGGGTTAATGTCATTTATTCAATGCTGGAATTGAATCTTTTATCCGCGATGCGGTGAGTTAGTTCGATTTATCTAACGGCGACATAAATTTTCTGTAGAAACAAAGTATCTGATGAGTAATTCAAAACATAAGTAATTTTATGACGTTAACGCATAAAAGCGATCAATTTATTAGACCACATTTTAGTAATATTTTCTATTGTTTAAATGTTTACTTTTTAAAAAAAATTAATGTTATTTTTATCAAAATTAAGTATTTATCATTTGTGGCAACATGGAAAAGCTTATTTATGTATTGTTTGAAAATGTGATTACAATAATCAATGGAATATAGTTATTTATATGTATCGAAAATGAGTCGAGTAAAGTTTCTATATTTCTGTATAAAAACTGTTACGTATGTCATAATTCGAAAAATGCTTTTTTTCTCAACTAAGGTAGTTATAAGATGACATATGTGTCTTAACTCAAAACAATCTTGTGAGCATTTCTATGCATTTAAGGCAAAACACGCTTATAACTTCAAAAGATACAAGGTTAGTATAATTATGTATTTTTCAAACTTTGGATAAACGAAGTTATATGCTTATGAAGCATTGGTTAAAATAACTTAACCTAAGCAAATATAGAAATTTTTATACTAAATATGTAATTTTAAATAAATATTAAAACTTGTCTACTCAATGGAATAAAGAATATTAGAAAATATTATTGATTTACATTAAGATTTAAATCAGACCATTTAACATAATAAATACTAATCATCAAGCAATTTAAACATAAAAAATCAAAGAAACAGTATTTTGAACATGATATCTGTATTGATTGAAATTAAGATTGATCGTATATAACGATTGTCAATATATGAATTCAAATATAGACCATGTAAATAATATTCTGGTGAAACAAATGTTAAAAAAGCACTTTTTATTACGTTAGAAATTTCTTATTGAGTAGTTTAATATGATGATATGAGATGACTTAATACTTAGTATATTAACCACAAGCATAGTTAATTTGGTAGCATGGTTTAATATTTGTATAAAACCTTTCTATTATAAATATGTTAAAAGCGATTGCTCATCACAAAGCAATTTTCTCCTGTGACAGATGAAATATACATTAAATTATAGAAATGCATAATACAGACATGCCTGTATATATATTAAAATCAAATTAACAGTACTTTTTATTTATACATATGAAATAATATATGTTTAAATCGTAAATGAACATATTCAATAAAGTATGCAACAATATTGAACCCACTTCATTGGATTTCTATAAGTATTATTATGTACTTCATTAATTTTGTATAAGAAGACATTGCCATCAGACGAGAAGCCAACAAAGAATTTAAAAAAATAAGAATTCTCAGAATAATATTGAATAAATAATTCTCGATTTACGAAACAAAATTCAAATAACAAATGGGATTTGAAAATGTAAATAAACAGTAGTGCGTGTGTTGTATAATTCCAACATAAATACCAAATATGATTCATGAGCGATGTACAACAAAAATTTATGTTTACTTCTGTAAACAAATAAGTTTATTTATGTTTTCAAAAACGTCTCTAAAGTACGAAAACAGATGCATTGATCAAAAAACAATTTTATATTATTTATAGTTTTCTATTGCATCTCAGAAGTGATACAATGTTTCTTCCGCAGAGAATTTCGAGAAACGTGGCAATTCAGCCATGGAATTACGAGAAATTTATTTTGCAGGTAGGAAAGGAATCATAGAAAAGTTCTCTTAAAATATGTTAACCGTAAATTCATGGTAAAAGATTTCAGTGTTACTTCCAACCTTGCATTTATTTTTTTTTTTCTTACGTGAGTAAACCTTGTTTGAAAGTTGATATTTGCAGACGAAAACAATTGTATTTCAAAACTGCGTATTCAACGATAGTAAAAGTATGTTTCAAAATTCATATTTCAGTTTATTTTAAGATTATATTACAAAGAATTTCATCAAAGTATTTAATGCTCTTTTTATCAATCTTTTTGTGAGTTTACATTTTTCAGAAAACATTGGTTTCCTTTCCAAAACAAAAAATACTATCGTTAACGTTAAAGATTATGTATGTATATATATATATATATATATATATATATATATATATATATATATATATATATATATATATATATATATATATATATATATATATATATATAATCATTGTTTTACTAATTTTAAATTGATGTACATTTTTAGTGAGCTTATTACCTTGTTTCCAATGTTTGAATATTATTCATAATGAATAAAGTGCGTTGTTGATTATAATGTTTTTATAGTTTTTTTTAAATTTGCAGTTGCTATCTTTTTTTAAAAAATTATTCACTTAATAAAAATTAAGAATAATATTCAAAATGCAATATGATCTTGCAAAACTTTGAAAATGTAAGTAAAAATGGTTTTTTGACATTAATGAATGTACAATTAACTATCAATCAACAAAACAAAGCAGAAGCACAAGACATTTACTTGCGATTACAATGCATATAGAAATGTTATTTAAACTTTAAAGTTGCCATTAGAAACATAATATTTACAACACAAATTATTTAGAAACTAAAAATTATGGCAGAATTCTCCTTTGCGTACTTCTGATTGTCATTGTATCGCAGAAAATGTGTCACCGACAAGCAGGTGTTAATAATACAATAGAGGTCATCGAGAAAACAGACTTCTGTTGTAGAAGCTCTTATAAACTGAAAAATGTGATCTAAATCATTGTGTAAGTTTTTGCAAGAAGAACGCTATTTCTCATGCAGTCAGTTTTTATCATCTTGTATTAAGAAGATATTAAGTCATTTATATTATCTTAAGTTCATGCAATCCTTGTTTGATCTTGTTTGACTATTTTTAAGATCTCGAGCAGCTGTTGAAATTATGTTGTGAAAGGTCAGGAATCTTGAAGCCTCTATAACTATATTTCTAACTCATTTTACCTTCCCTTTGACTGTATCTCGGAAAAAGTCTTCTACAGTTAGTCAACAGGATTATTTATTGTGTGTTTTGCACTAAAACAGTATTTGTTATCATTAAAAAATGTTTATTATGCAACAGTTTTCATAGAATTATTGAGCATACATCAACTTGTTTTATCCTCTTCTGCCTCTCATACCTTACAGTATGCTGGTTATATACGTATGACTTATATCTCGAACCTAATTCAAATATGTTTTCTAATTTCTTTGATATGATGACTTTAGTATTTTCCATCTGAAATGCCACTAGTATCTTAATTTTTCAGATTTTTAATTAATTTTTGAACACAATTTGTTTATGTGTATATAAGTATAGTAAAAATAGAATACAAAAAATTAAGAAATAGTAAAAATAAAATATTTTTATATCAAATAGCCTGAAAAATATCAAGTATGTAGTAAATTTGATCAGTCTAACGTCATAGAAAGAAAATTCAAGTTGACAAATATATTAAAGAAAAGAAACAGAATTAAAAATGTGTATTATATAACTCAAAAGAGTTTTCTGCTGCATGATATTCTTCTGTAATCATTTCACTTGTGCTGCCATTATCTGAACAAAGAAATGAAGTTTAACTCTAAAAGAAAGAAAAGAAAACTATTTTTTCTAAGAAACAATCTGACCACTTCACTTCGTTTTGGTAAAGAAAACTAGTTCGAAACGTAACACAACCTTTTGTTTGAAAATTTCAACCACGACAATGCGAACAAAGGAAAATAGAATCCCGAAAATCTTTATTTAGCCAGTTACAATTCAATGTATCTATCTCCTCGTATATGGTGCCCTCGTAACAATTGTCCTATTGTTATTTACTTTAAGTATAGCTACAATTTTTCCAACCATATTAAACTTTATAATAGGTAGGATAAGATATCACAATAGTATTAAATATTTTATTCCATTTATAATTATTTGTAAATAAGTGTTGCCATTGTATGCGTTGTGAACGATTAAGGTTATGTCGTTTACCCTATATTAAACATTTCATACAATTTTTGAAATACGACCATATTTAAAAAAGTGCTTCTTAATTTTTTAATAAAAATAAAAAATAATCGATTATTTATAATAAATGTATCACATTTCATGTGATATTCAAAGTTAAAAGTATTTTATTATTTATGGGCATAATTAAAATTATTTAAATATGTTTCAGCGTTGTAATGGATAGATCAAAAATAATCCCTGTTATATATTTTTTCCTAAACCTCAAAAATGACTGCTAATTAATAAATTTATATTTGTTGTTGCTTCGACTAACGATAGTTTTTTGACAATAAATTGAATTGCTATGGAATAATTGTAAAGAAATTAATACGTTTAAGATTTAAAATTTTATTGTATGTCATTTAGTATAAAGCTCTTTTATTTGTAAATATAAAATTACGTCACATGATGAACTGCAAAAACAATTTTAGTACTTGAACTTCTAATTTATCTATGTTAATTTAAATGCTTTCAAAATTTTATTCAGTTATGTAATTTAAACACAATTTTTTTTTATCTTAATATTTTAAATTAATAAATAAGTAATGTTAATAATAATGTTTTAAATAAATAATGTTAATGAAATGCAGGACTGAAAGATAAAAATGAGAAAATTGTAATACTAATCAAAACTTGCTTGTTGTTAATGGTAAAAACCATTTGATTTAAATGAAATCCATCATATATTACTCAAAAACTGTTTATTGTTACACATAATTCTTTAGTTTTCTGTTTGGAGGAGTTAAATTAATTTATTAATTTTTATGAAGTGTTAATAATTTTTGTATGAAATTATTTTAAAAACTTTTTGAAGTCAAAACTTGATTAAACTTTATTTTACTTCATTAAATAAAATTTAACAAAAAAATTCAAAGTATGATTCTTATGCATTTTTATAAAAACTAAAAAATTCACTTATAATTAAAATTTTATTTTTAAGATGAGTTTGATTTGTATTTAGCAATTTGAGTACAGCATTTTGTTAAGAATCTGCATCCAATTTTTATACAGACTTTTAAGCATATTTTTCAGTAGAAATGAAATACTTTAAAAATGAAAACAAGAATAGGAAAGAAAAAATATTAAAAATAAATAAAAATCTTTTGCGAGTATTATTTTTTTATTTGAAATAAATTTAAAATTGAACTGAATTAAAAAATAGTTTAAAGCCGTTTTTAATTTTTTTTATATTTACTGCTATTAATACAGAATTCAAACGGTTTAAGAAATTTGGTAGCCAAAACCTACAGGGTCTATATCTGTTTTCCTGAATGAAGGACTTGGGTACAGAGCATATGTCCCGGTTATGTGGACAGCCTAAAACAAAACCCATAGTATTTAGTTCCCAAGCATACTTTATTGTCAGTTTTATTGACTCACTTAAGAGATAAATGAAGGAGCCCACTTTGTCCAGTTTGAACATCTAACCCAGATGCTGTAAGTTGAAAGAGCAATGCGCTTCTATACACTACTTCTCCGGGGTCACATTTATCTTTCTAAAATAAGAAATTATTTTTGAACTGCAAATTTTAACTCTTGCAATATTTGTGGATTTATTAGCAAGAGAGCTTATTAAATTATAAATGGATTTGTAAGTAAACTGAAATAAATGAAATATTAAAATTTCAAATTCAATATCTAATGCATAATGATATTAGTATCAGACAATGAATATGAAATTTTTAACAACTTTTATATATAACTAACAATTAGTTAATACATCATAAATGCAATTAAATTTTACGTGATTAGATTCGTGTTCAAAGCATAATAAATATTATCACACAGTGCACATTAATGGAATATTTAATAACAATATAATCCTTCTATACGCAAAATCTTAAGGTTATATTGTAAGTTTGCCTTATTACTTTTATTTCTGCCTGAGTACTAAGCAAATATATTAAACAAAGATAATCACTTTCAATTGTATAGTGATTACAAACCAGGGTTAAGTGATAAGTGTGATACCCCACTGTTTTTATTTTACTGTTAAAAAAAGAGAGATATCATGAAATCACAGTAATATGTTTGAAACAAATTTTTTGTAAAATCATTTTCATTTTATAACAATACTTCGTAAGGTTGATTGCTGGTTAGAGCATTTGCTCTAATACCCTCGAGGAAATGAGTTTGATTCCCAATTCGACAGAAGATCTGTCGTGTTTGCTAATGATGGCTATAGCACATTAAATATGTAGTAATCGCTATGTTTTCCATGTGAATTGATACCTCTGGAGGTGGTAGTAATAAGTCTGGGAATCTTCTGCTTGGTCCCTGCTTCTAAATTACGATGTCCTACCCTCTTTAGTGGCAACGATGGCACATCCACTGGGTGCCCCATTGTATAAATTAACATTACTTCCACTCCATGTTGGTGAAAACCCTATAGCAGCATTATAGCATAAGAAATAAAAAATTATACCGTAATTTTCCTTATAGCTTGTATAATCTAGGTTTACAAATAAATCTTAAAAAGTGTAACTAATAAATCAAACAAATTTTTAGATTATAAAATTTAATGAAACACAATTTCTTAAGTAATTTAAAATACAGTTTAAATTTATTTAAAAAAAATGTATAATGATATTAATAGAAGTGTAGTATGTTGGATTGATTATAAATATTGCAATTATATTTATATCATAAATGTAATATGTACAGAATATAGGATCTATTCCAAGTAGAAGTAATGCAATTTCTTTTTAATAATTATTTTTAAAATAAAATGATACATAATTTAACTTTTAATATGTAATATACTTGCACATAAAAATAGAAATGCTATTGCTGCTTTAAACTTGTTTCATTATATAAATAAAATATGTATGGTGCTATATACAACTTTCCATGAAATTAACTTATTATATGTTGCATAGTATTTCTTAGAATGCATTAGGTTTCGAAATACTATATTCTTAGAACTTAAAACATTATTTAAAATTCCTTGTCTTTCCTTTTGCCTTCCAGAAAATGATATTACACTGTTCAAACTATTCTTGATTTTAAAAATCCTTATCTAATAAGCAATTTATAAATTCTTAGAATATACTTTTTTTATTTGAGCACTTACCGAATTAATATTTGCTGTTATTTTGCATTTTGAGATCAGTGCCTTTCACTGAGTTTTATCTTAAAAAATTGATTAAAATGCACACAGTGAATGAACTGATAAATTTCTAAATTTTCATCATATATTTTATCTAATTTTCCTTTTATATCATGCGACTTAATTTTTATCACATAAAACATACTAAAATAACTTAACTCTCTTAATATTTACTCATTCTTATTTATAATATGATTTTGAACATAAAACAAAAAATAAATATTATAAAATGTTAAGCAAATATGTTTTCTTCATTTCCAAAGTAAACTGAATTTAAACGAGGACATAAAATTATTCATTCATGAATTAACTGCAAGTTTAAAACGAAACAAAAAATAATAATCTTTATTTTCAGTAAAATTCATACTAACAGTATTAAATAATAAATTATTGTTTTCAAAATAAAAGTTGAGCTTTGGGAATATGTCTTAGTATTTAGTTTAAAGATGATTAAAACATAATGTAACGAAATTTGTATAAGCACTTTATTTTTTCTTCCTATCCTAGTTTAAAAATCTCGAATTCTTTTTCCTAATTATTACTTATTTCTAAGTTACTTAGTGGAAATATGTGCGGAAAATTTATTTTTTTAAATTCCCAGAGAACTGCTAATAACACCATTATTATTCGACACATGGGAAGGAAATGATGGCACTTTTACATGGAGGAGCACACAGTAGGTGTGAGGTCGTTATACCAAATCACTAAGTTGGTCTTCGTAATTTATAATCAAAGTCTAGGCTGAAGACCCATAGACTTGGCATGCCAACCCCAAAGGCATTTTTTCACATGGAGGAGATTTTGAGCACGCCATACTTTACTTGCCCCAGCCGCCGTTAGTGAATATGTTGGGTCTTTGATTGGGTTATTACATTCCGACAGCGAGAACGTCTCTCTAATCAACAAGATCACCACGGTCAACGAGAAAAAAATTATTCATTAGTTTGCCTAAATTTATGAAAAAATAACCAAATAATGGTTTACCGTTTGTATGTAGTTGAATTGCCAAATAAATATAAAGGAAAATAATATCTTATTTTAAATATATTGCCTTTTTACATTCTTCTAATATAGGTTATTGGGACCAACGTAAGCTAAGGATTTAGAATTGAAGATCAGAGATTGTTATTCCTGTTGATTCCAGTTATTGAATAACAGGATATAGGTATTGCGCTTCTGCTTTTCTTTCACGAATACCTGTTGAGGCAAATGCTTATCATATTTATATGTTTTCCCTTTTACGACACCTTATGATCCATTAACTATGAAAATCTTCTCAAGATTCAAATGCAAGAGCATTGTTCTAAGTTCTTAAATATTTACATTTGATTATTCAGTTATTCTCCGAGGATCGTTAAAATGCAAGTAAATTTCAACCTTAACTGATTTGGAAGTATCATAATCGGTGTTAAGATTATTTCCAAGATTTTTTGCAAAGAGGACAATATTTTTTTCTATGAAAAGACATTTTTAGTTAAAAGGTTTTTTAGGGAAGGCCTTTAGTTAAAAGGTCTTTAGTTAGAGTTGTGTTTTTCTTGATGTTGTACAATGCTAATTTAAAATTACATCTATTGTCAAATTTTTCAGTAAATATTTGTAAAGTATCAAAATTCTATAAATTTCCTAATAATGTTTACGTTAGATTCTACTCATTGTGTGCAAATGAAAAAAATCAGTTCAGTATCAGATTATTAAACATAGTTAAAAATATATTCATATGTAGAAATCTTTACAACAAAATTATTAAAATAAGTTTTTATTTTATTTTCAGGAGAAGCGGGGATTTTAAAAATTTTGTCTCTACGCAAACAAAATATACAAATATCTTAATTATTTGGCTAGTTTTTTTTTAAAAAAAAAAGCAAGAGATTTAATATTAATTATAATGTGTTACTTGGTTTTACAATATCTTAAAAATTCTACATAGTTAAAAGTTTATATTTTTCCTTTGATTATTTGGCTGTAGTTTTCTTTATTTGAAAATTTTGGTAAAATGCTTACTTTTGGAATTGATAACATTGTAAAGATCTGTGTTTCTTTAAAGATATTTCCAAAATGCTTTCATCACCCATTTTCTAAGAAAACTAATCTTTTATTAGCTAATTTCGACACAAATTAAAAATTTAATCTTTTATACTGTATAGTAATGTAAATTATTTGATAATTTTTCAGGTCATATAATTATATAATTTTATATAATAATTTATTGAAAATTAATTCATTATTCAAAATAATAAATTTCAAAGTTGATTTTACTTTTTTCATAATTTAATTAGTTACATTTTAAATTAAATCCAGTAGCATATGTGTATTCGCATATGCATATAAAGTATTATATACTGAAATCAAATTATTTTATATTATAAGATTTTACTCTTATTCTATAATTCAATCAGGCCCATTAATTGTTCTACAATGTTTATCAAAATAAACTATTTATTTTGCTATTCCATAAGATTAGAACATGATCTACGAGTATTTTCTTTTCTTTTTCTTCTATTGAATATTAGTTAAATAATAATTATTTTCATATATTTTATGATTAAGCATACCCACATTTAATAAATCCGTGTTTCAAGAACATGCGCTCTTAATTCTGAATTAAGGAACATGGTTTCTCGTTATTAATTTTTCATGTTATCATTTGTTTGCGAAACCCTTCAGTTTCATCCACCTTGAGAAGTAAGGTTGTATTATATATAATTTAACAGTTATTGCATAACTTATTTTTGTTATAGCTTTCCTTATTATCTCTCTTTTATGCATCTATGGCTTTATGTATATGTTTAAAATAACATATATGTAGGCTATTCTCTGTTTATATTATTTGCATTCATATTACTCTTTTTGAATACAAGACAATGTGTTCCAATACACATAATACTTTTTCATTCTATTGTATTGCCTTATTTACAAAATAAAATGATATGACACAAAAATTATACAGAAAGAAATTAACTGCTGTTTTAAGAAGAAAATGATATATATTTGATAATTTTAAATAATCCAAACTGACAATTAATGAAAGTTTATTCTTTGATTTTTCTTTTTAATGGAAGCTTATTCTATGAAATTTTAGGAGATATTACATACCTACTGCCACTTATAATAAAATAAATTAGTGGAAAAATAATATTTCAATTGTAGTTGAAGAAAATTTAATACTAAATATAAATTATCTGCAATTTAAGGAAATAATGAAGACGCTTCTGTTTGCTTATTCTTATGTTATAATACTTTATTTATTTTATTATGATAAGAATTAACAAATTATGAGCACTATAATTTATTTTAATTTTCTAATAAGGACAAAAATATATTAAATAGAAATTTTCACATAATGATTCATATGTTAATAATTTATCTAAATATTATACTGGTTGTTTTCTGTTTTCCTGTATTAGATTCCTATATATATTGACGCATATAGATCATACACGTTTATATATAGAAACTTCTTACTCAAACCCAATAGACTATAATGATAATAATGTATTTTATAATTCTTATTTGCTATTGCATTTACCAGAACAGTGTCTAAAATCTATATGAATGTGTATTAAAGGTTTCATCACAAACCTATCTTTTCTTATTTCTGCTTTATAATTTGAAATATAGCATATTGAAAATGACATTATAAATGTGTGCTTAAATCTCTCAAAATGCTAGCATAGGTAATTACAGCATTAAAAGTAGCAAAATTTCAGTTTATTATAGATAAGGTCGATTTTCGAAAACCCTATGCGTGACTTTAATTTGTCCAAAACTAAATTGAATAAGGTTTATGTATATGCATATAAATTATAATACACCCACTTACACACACTTCCTGGGAAAAATTTTATGTAGAAAAACAAAACGGTACATGGTTTATAACTTGTCTATACATACAAAGTATCTATGCTCATGCTTTCTACATTCAATTACAGGAAAGTGTAATGCTTTGTGCTTCAAAAAAGAGGAACGATTTCCAATTACTACTTGAAAATGTGAAATCAGCTACTTAAATAAGACTCTGAATTGAAAAAAAAATTAGAAAATTGAAATTTTTCTTAACATTCTTTAAACATTTTTTCAAATAATTTATCAGTTATTGTATACTGGAAAATCATGTGAATAAGGCCAAAAGTAATTGATGAAAACTGTTTTTTTTGTTTTTAATATCCCACATGTTTACATAAATGTGTGCACAATTTTATAATAAGCTATGAAAGTATTTCAATTCATAATGGCATAAACTTCAATGAACTAAGTATAATTTGCACAGACAAATATTTAAATATCTTAATGTTTAAATTGTAAAATAGAGACACAAAATTATCTGATTACTTGGTGATAATTCTAAATATTATAATAATTACATTTGTTTTTATTCTCTACATATTGAACAAACCTTGTAATAAACAATTATATTAATTGAATAAAATTTAAAATAAGGAACATTAAAATATATATTTTTTTATACTTATGTAAGTGTATATAAATAAATTATTATGATTAATAAAATTATTAATTATTTATTAAGATTAATAAAAACTGACCAGCGTATGCAGTCTCATATACATATTTTAACACATTTATGAAAGAAAACTGACAGTTTGACAAGGTCAATAAATTTACAAAACTGTAAGTTTTATGTGCATAAGAGAAATTTCGTGTTCAAAAAATATACCGATATTCTGGATAAAAACAAATAGGTTTGTTTGTTTTAATCCCTTCTCCCCCATTCTAACATGGAGACTAATTTGACTGGAACCTTTTGTTTCCTGTGGATTTGGAACCTTTACAAATCTCTATCTCCAGCATGGGAATAATTTCTCAAACTGAACGTCATTTAATTTTGACAGATCACTATAATAACTGATATTTTTCAAAATCAACGAAACCACTTAGGAGAAATAAATATCCTCAGCTTTAAATGCATTGAGCACTTCAACAAAAAGCGATAATTATAATAACTTGTATCAGATTTTCATTAATCAACAAGTTTATCTAATATTATTCATGGAATATTCATTCATAAGAGCATTTCACTTTTTTTATCTAGAGAAGGATATTATCCAGATACATATTAGAAAGTATTTATGAGCGATGTCTTACATTGATGTTTTGCAATTTTTTCATACATTCTTCAAAAATGCTCCAGGAATATAAATATGAAAGTGTATTTCTCTTTCTAGATGTAACTGACTTCATGACAGCAAAGTTATTTGGATCGATTATTAAATTTATTCCGACAACATACTTTCTTAATGGAGTCAATTATCTTCATTATACATTCATAGCAGTATGATAACATCCCGAATGCTCAACATTTTAATTAAAGTTTTTTTTTATTTTGTCTAATTTTAGAATCACATAGATATGTATGCTTTAATAATACTTTCATATTGATAATTAATTTTTAATATTTAATAAAGAAAAGTACATAAAGTTAATGAAAACAAGTTATTCTTATTTGTTTTGATATTATATATATATATATATATATATATATATATATATATATATATATATATATATATATATATATATATATAATTAGAAAAATAAATCTTAATAAAATAATAACAACATGAAGAAATAACTCTTTGTATTTTATTTGTCGATTAATGTATAGTGATTTAAAGTAGAAATATTTGCTAAGAAAAATACAGTAGATTTCTCTTCTAAATAATAGAGGACAGAGATAAAAACGTAATTTCATTTAATTACAAAAAGAATTTACTTAGAAATAAAATTTAAAAATTTTTGGATGAATTTGTATAAATGTATAACGAAAATATATCTCGAATGTAACAATTAGTGTTTCATTAAATGAAGAGTCTTCTTCTTCACTCAATGACGTCGAGAAAAATGAAAATTCAACAAAAAGATAGTTTTTTTTATAGTTTCCTGATATACCTCAGAACTTAAACAATGTTTCTTGTGCAGAGTTTCTGAAAGAGTTTCACAATTGAGTCGTGAAATTGGGAGAGGTGGAAATCACAGTTGAAAGGAACATGTGGAAGTGTTCTCTAAAAATATTCGAGGTGAAAATTCATGGTACGATTTGAATATATTTCACCGGTAGTTTTTCCTTCCTTTCATATATCTATTGGGAGAAGTTTCAGTTTGAATAGATATTATTTTACAGTTTCTCCCTTTAACATTACCATGATTTTAAGTGGGTAATGTTTTTCCGAGAGATATTGTAGTATGAAGAAATATATTTGAACGCAAAAAATGAAGTTTTTTAAATTTTACATCTTTGTCCTGAAACCTTAAATTATTTGTCAATGTTGTTTAATTTTTTAATTGGCTGTTATATTACTATGCTTTTCCTCAAAGACCATATATATCCAAATTATTTTTCCTTCGATATTATATCGTACATAAAAATTATCCTTTTTTGACTTTAAATGATTTTGTTTTAATTTTAAGGACTAAAAAGTGTTAAAAATTTCTTCCAAGTTGTGTTAGATATATGCGTCTTCATTTTAGATATATAAAATAGTTTCCCTATGAATATAGTATTTACAAAATTCTCTATTTAGTATAGTGCTTAACATACAAATAATTCGTACATCACAAATATATTTCTTCAATTTATTTGCATGTGTGAACGTTATCCTATATTTATGAACAATGAAATCTAGTGAGTGATTAAATAAATTTTCATTGATGCTTAACATTAAAACACTTGCTAGCTTTATTATTTGATTTTGTAGTTCTATGGATGTTCTATGGTTTGTTGTCTATATTGTATGATTATGTATGATTAAAATCCAATATTTGGGGTCCCAAAGATTAAGAGAACTCGTTCAATTAGAATCTCTCATGAACGTTTTGAACCAAATTAAATAAATAAAATTACAAATATTTTTATGATTTAAATTTTTTTATTTAACATATAACGAATTTATAATTTATTATAAACCTAATAAATTCGTATTTAATCAAATTTTATCAAGAATATACTAATACAATAAACTTTGATGAATCATACTTAAAATATCACCAAATCATTTTATTACATACTTTTGCTGTAATTATTTATAATTTCCATATCAACATGTATTTAGCCAAGTGTATCATTTATTTTTAAGTAAAATGTAATTTAAGAAGTGCCTTGGCTTAACAAAAAACGGGGGTGATTCAACAGCTGAAGAAGTTATAAAATATTTAAGCATTCACTACATGTTGCTTTTCAGAAGTTTTTATAGACAGTGAATTGAATTTACGTATCGTAAGAGAACAAACTCAAGAAACATTCAAAGAGTATCCCGACCTACGTGCATACTGAGGCATTGTTCTTTTATATTCCGTTGCTTAGCAATGACTAAATTTTAACTTAGATTATTTACTTCGAAGAACACAGTCCTGGTGATCCCAAAAGTACATTGGTTCAAATTCTTATTATTTAATCTTATTCGTATAATTTAATATGATTTTACTATGTTAATAACAGTTTATGAATGTTATTCATCAAATTCATGGGCTGTTTTTCATGGAATTATCATTATACGCGAAATGAAGAAGTATAAATCAAAAGTATAAATTTAATATTAAATTTACAACGTAATAATATATATTAAATAAATATATATATATATATAAATTAAATAATGAATAAAACTATAAATAAGCATTATAAGTTGAAAATTTGGAAAACATTTGCATTAAAAATGGATTTCAAGAACAATTAATGAATTATCCTTATTTCTGCAATTGCACTTAGTAATTAGGTAGTTGTTAGAGGAGTCTATTTTCATTATTTTTTCTCATTTTGAATTTTATTTAATACTTTTCATATAAAAAATGATAAAATACTGTCATATTAATTATCTGTAATTGCAAGCGTGTATAGGAGTTGTTAAAGATTACTGTAATGGATTTGTCAGTATAAAAGTAAGTGAAAATATTTAATATAGAATAAATAAATGTTATTAAATGGTTCATATGTATTTCGTGAAAATTATAAAAAAATAATTTTGTTTAAATAATTATAATCAGTAATATTATTGATGAAAACAAAAAATTTAATTCGTTTGATTGATATTACATGGAAACATTAATTAATAACATTTCATACCATACATTTCTCGATTAACATCAAATGAAACCATAACAAATACAGAAAAACAGTTATAAAATAAATCTGGGTAAATATATTGTTTAACGAAGCAAAGTAATTTTTATACTAAATTTAAAATTTCATTAGTTATTTAGTAAAGTGGTGCATAATTACTTACATTTTAATATAACAGATTCTCTTAAATTTAAATTATGAAAAATAATTAATAAATAAGAATTACATTTTCTAACTGATGATAGAAAACTTCTATTCATATTAAAATAGTGTTCAAAATTCGAAATTAATAAATACTAACTATTAAAAATAAATATTGACTGTTATATCTCTAGTCTATAAGCATGATAATATTTAATATAACTTAAACAATGTATTTGAACACGTATGAAACAATATATATTTTATTTTATTTTTATAATACTTTATTTTTGAAAGTATATACTAATCAATAAAGTTTAAATGAAAAATAAAGGACTTTTTAATATTTCATTTATTTTTGAACGTCAATTGGTTATCAAATGACATCAGTAACGATAATTTTTAAAGTATATACACTACAGAAATAAGTGATAGTTATTAAACTTTATTCTACCAAAGGAATTTATGTGAAATAGCATTTTTTTTGATTTAATAAAAAAATGCCTTCTTCTACATCATTAAACATAATTAGTAAAATGGTTGATAGATCATATAACTGTAAAAATCGGCAGGGTAAAAATGTTCCATTTGTCATTGCCAATTTTTACAGTTATATGATTTAAACGATATATAAATAAGTAAAAAAACACTGTAACCATACAGTCTTTTTACTTTAACCATGCAGTGTGGAAGCATTTATTTAAAGTGCATATACCACTATAACTAAGAGTAAAGCATTATATTGATTACTTGTAGAAAATAAATTGAAACAAGGTAAGAAGAGTTTGATTAATTTATTTTATAAGTATTTTGCACGTTATATACTTCCAAAAGACTGCAGCATATTTATTTAAAGACGTTTTTTTGCATTTTAATTTTAATTTTTGTCAGCATTTTTACAAAAAATTTGAATTTTTTAAAAACAAATCTTTAATAAAAACAAAAAAATTTTCAATCGTTCTAAACTTTTGAACTTTCAATATTTAGAATTCATTATTTAATAATAATTAAAAAGTTCTATGCATCGTATAACATTATTTATATGAATTTAGAAAAAAAATTATAATATTTTGAGCATTTGTTTCTGATATTTGCTCAAACAAATCCTAGATATTACGCAAAATCGTTTAAACTGGGGGAACAGTAATTATCACACAGTTTTACAATCAAGTCAATGTTTTTAAAGGTTTTTAAAAATGAAAGACTCTTCGGAGTTAAAAAAGAATTGCAGATTTCATTTTCTTTTTTAATCTGAAAAAATGAAAGTTATTTGTAGTTGCACTAAGGTGTAGGGAAATGAAAGAATAAATCGAAATATAAAAACACATAAGATTTGATCTGTATAGTGAATGAACTGCTAAATCCTACCCAATGAGTGGTTCCAACTATCATCTTAAAAGGCGCCCAATAATTAATTCCGTATGGTAAATTCAAGTATTCTGCTTCTCAATAATTATTGCATATTATCTTAATGCTTTGTTTTTCTTATAAGTTTTTGTATCTTTAGGTTTCTATTGAAAACTACATTACTAACGATAAATTTGTCATTTGGAAATATATGAGAATATTGTGCAATTTCTGTATACTCGACGCAATATTTTAGCAAAAGGCTCATCATATTGAAGTGTAAATGTAAATGAATGTAATATAAAACTAATTAGAATCTTCAACTCAAAGGCTTGTTTATTTCACTGTTTTTTCTCATACTCTTTCAAAAGGAAAAAAAAAACACATTTTTCACAAAATATTACACAAGAATATATAGTACATTTAATTGAAAATACTGTTAAGATAAATTAAAAAGATAACATAGTATGAAAAATATGTATCAGCTTTTTGATAAGATGGAAATCTTCCAGTTTTTAACAAAAAAATCGTTAGGTATTTTTTTAGTTGATGGTTAAATTATAACTCTGGTTTCCATCTCTATTTATTTAATATAAATTTTAAGTGTCCTACGTGCAAAATTTTTCATAAAACTTTTCATTGATACCTTTACATTAGTTTTCCTATTTAAAAGGGATAAACAGTTGAAATAAATTACTAACTATAACATTGTATTGAGAGTATTTTCTAATATATACCTTTTAAAAAGCTAAATAACCTTTTTTCATGTCAGGAATTTTGTGATCAGATTGTTTTAAAAAAAATGTAATTATGAAAATATGAAAAATGAATTTTTAAGAACATAATGTTTAAAATTTATAAATTTTGTAGAAAAATTTCTAAGTTAATTTGATTGTTTTTTTTTTCAATAGAAGAATGATTTCAAATTTTCTTTGAGAATCGTTATTGTAAAGAATGAATTTTTTTTTAATATAATCATTTTCATTTACATATAATTTTATACTAAGAATTTTCGATTATAACAAGTTTTTATATAGTTATTTAGAAACCCTACGAGTCTCATAATATTCTATACATTAAATATTTATTAAAAGTATGTAATTTCTTGACACGTGTTTCAAAATTTAAGAAATAACTATTAGTTCATGATAATGTATATAAAACATTTTCTTGAATGAATAAAAAATGAACATTTGGCACACTGATTGTGAAATGTTTTATTACATTCTAATTTATGAATGAAAAATATTGATGACTCATCTAATTTCTACCAATATTGTGCAAATTTAATCGTAAAAGCATTTAATTTTATGAATTTTGGGTCCTATATTGAAAGTTCATAAGTCTAGTTTACTCTAGGAGATCACCAATGTTTTTTCCATCCCTGTTCAACATGAATAAAATTTATTGAAGGCCATTTGAGTAATCATTATAAATTCATGTTACTGTATATATTTTTAATGTTTTTCTTTTCTTTTTTTCTTTTCAGATTATATACATTTTTGTATAATCCAGTATCCTTATGTTTCATTACAAAATAGGAATTCTCCGATAGAAATTCTTTGATAGGCAAAATGTTGTCAAGTTTAGTACAAATGTATATATTTCTTGCTATACATGTTAAACATTAAAGCAATCTCAATTGATTTAAAGGGAATAAAAATTATTGAAAGAGAAAATTAAATTTAAAATAAACAAGATAATAGAAGAAACATTTTAACTAATATAACATTGTTCTAATGTCATATTAGTTAAAAGGTTTCTTCGTAAATTTATTGCCTAAGGTGTGGCAATAAATGAATATATTTTTAAAAGGCTATGTTAAGCTACTTACTGTTATTTTAAGTTCATTATTTTTAATTAAAGTTTTTTATTTAAATTACTATCATCAGATCTCAAATTTAAATTAAATTTTGAAAGTTTAAAATAATTTTTGATTTTGAAACCTTTGCGTTTACATAAAAAAAAGTACTTTATAATTACTTATTTGCTTCCTTTTCTATGTTTTAAACCCAATGTTTAAAAAATTATCAAGAAAATCTTTTGTTATTAAGTTAACAACTTTCAGAAAATGTTTATTATTTATTTATATATGTAAATTTTATGTTAAGTTTATTTATACATTTGTGATTTAATAATAAATGAAATAAATAGCCTGTAAAATACATTTATGTTTTATAATATTGAACTGAGCATTAGTTCTTACTGATAAAAATATAAAGAGAAAGTGTATGTAAAAGTCAATGTAGTGAGACATTTTTATATACATATTTTTTTTTGTTGATATCGTAGAACTGTCCAATATTTACCTCATAAATAGAAAAGTATCAATAATATTTTAATATTAAACTCTGTTAACTATTATAGAAAAAAACTTCTCAAAAATACTGAAAATACCATAGACTGATTATTTATGAAAAATAATATAATAATAATAATGATAGCACAAAAAATAAGAATTGCTTCTCAATTAAATTGTAAAGACTGAGAATATTCATAGTAGTGTCATCAATTTCTGTAATACTATGTTACCCATAAATATACAATTGAATGCTTTTTCCATCTGCATT
This sequence comes from Latrodectus geometricus, assembly GCA_026290005.1. Taxonomy (NCBI): domain Eukaryota; kingdom Metazoa; phylum Arthropoda; class Arachnida; order Araneae; family Theridiidae; genus Latrodectus; species Latrodectus geometricus. The sequence continues at coordinate 46,802 of JAPDSC010103055.1, forward strand.
TTATACAAAATTTATATAAATATTTTTTGAAATTTGTCGTATACTTTTTCAAATGACATTATTTTGTTTATTAATTTTCCTTAAATCTATATAATAAGTATTATATCTTATAAAAATAATAGAAATTAATTCTTACTTCATGAACATTATTTAATGATAAATGTTTAACAATTTCAGGTTAGATTATCAAGAGTTATAATAAATAACACAAAACATCAATGTAAATATTCGTAATTGCATCTATTGGGCAATAACTCAGTTTAAATCAATTAAATATTATCTTTATATCATGCTTATTCTTAATCGTAATATTTTATATGGCTTTTAAATTTAAAGATTAAATATATTCCTTAATAATTAAATATTAACATTCTATCGAATGTATCAAATTGCTTTTATAAAGAACAATATTTCTACTGTAATAAGAATAATAGTTTTGGCAAAATTGACCTTTTTAATTTGAAATTCTTAATTAAAATGTTGATCAAGATATAGTAAACTATAACTGAAAATAACAAACATTTTGTAAATAAATTTGAGGTGGAATGCATTTTCTAGCATTATGCATTTGCCATGGGTTTTCTAGACAAAAACAAAAATTGGGAATAATTTCTGTTATAAAAAAAGGTTTAATTCTTTTAGAATAACATTTTGATTACATGTGAGTTACATAGTTTACATTAAAAACTGTTTTATATTAAAAATTATTTATAGTATATAATTATATTAGTTTTATTTTTTCAGATATGCTAAATTTGATGGTAAAATCATTTCTAATAGTTTAAACTGAGACTTAGCTCAAATTATAAATAATTTTAATACAGATAAAAAATAATTTAATTTATCGTTTTTAAACTTTGAATCTTAAATCAGTATTTCATTACTTGCATTTATATAAAATAGTTTTGTTAACATTGATGTGGTAACTTTTCTTATTTTCCTGTTTATATTGTTATTAATATATAATTCAGATTACATTTCTAACATTCTTGTTCCTAAAATTATAAAAATTATAATATTGGTGTCTCACATTTATACCAAGACGATTTTGCTTTGTGAAATATCTTTTATTTTTTATTTTTATTTACACCCCTTATGCTTAATCGGTGAAGTTCACAAAAAAAAAAAAAAAAAAAAAAAAATGCTAATTCAGGAAAACCGGTGACACAGCTGGGGAGACTTTTCGTCAGAACAGCATCGAGAACCCCACCCCCACACCCCTTGCTTGTGGTGCCATTAGCTGAGCAACGAAAATAAAGTCGTCTGCAAAAGAAAGAAAAACGGGAACGATTTTTTAAAAAATCGTAACATTCCTACCACTCAACCCCAGTTCGGAAATAGAAACCAGTACCGAACATAAAACAACCTTTTGTTTCAAAAACTTCGATCGCAACATTGCGGACAAAGGAAGTCTGAGTTTCAAAGATCTCCTTTCAGCCAGATCCATTTCAATGTATCTACTCTTGCGTAGTTTAGCGAACGTTCGATTTTTTTTTATTTCTGTTATATCTTTCAACAACTTTTCTAAGACATTACTAAATATAAAGGATAGGATACCAATAAAGAAAAATAGAGTGGTTGATATTATTTGTAAATAAACATCATTAAAGTATAGACTTTCAACAATAGGGTTAATGTTATTTATATTTTACTTGATAACATATCGATGGATCTAATGTGTGATTCACACATATCATTTTTTTTCTATATATTGGTATGAAAAGTTTTATGTTTCATTGAGATTTTTTATACCTTATGCATCTTAGTGTTATAACCATATGTTCAAAATTCGTCTTTATTTTACATGAATTTCAATGAATCAAGAAATTTTCATTACTTAAATAAAAACTAAATTGAAATTAAATGATAAATGAGATCACTGTTATTTAACTCATTATCTATTAAATAATTTTGTATAATACAAAAATAGTATACTATGATTGATAATTTATTATTAAATATTTAAAAATATTTGATAAAGCTTCACATTCAGCCATAAGGATTTAACTAAGAATTCCCTGTGGCAGTGGAATTTTATAAATTTTACTTTAACTTATAAATTAAAGTATGTGGTTTTTCATGATTTAATAACTTAATTGCTTATGAAAAATTTAATATTAAATATCCTGTCACTAGATATGTATTTAAATGTCTTCTGATTTCTTATTTCGGTAATTTTTGGAAATCGAGTGATGATTTGACTTATTTACTGCTATCGTTATGTGTTATAAGCTATTACAATTAAATGAGAGGCACAAAAATAAATAGTTGAGTTTTTATTCAGTTTTTTATTAAAGTGTAATTTTTAAAATCATCGATACAATGAAAATGGGTCTTTTTGTTGAATTAATGATTCTAGCAATGTTTTTTTATAAATTAGGAAAAAATGCAAAAGATCTTATAGTAAAATACATTATTTAATTTTATTATTCTTGATATTAGCTCCTCGAAATATATTCCAATCAAATAATTGTATTATAGTTAAGACGCTTGTAAAACACGAAAAGTAGCATAAGGAGATATTAGATTATGTTTCTTCGAAAAAAGAAATTTTTATACATTCACCACAACGGTAAAATTTTGAATCTGCTCCTGAATTAAATTTCTTTGAAAGGAGCTTTTAAAATTTATACAATTTTGAATGAAGATAATGAGTCTATGGGTAAACAATTCTTAAAAAAAAACATTCATTCCAAAATAATACTTTTAACTGCTAAGGGACAAACTAGAAGGTTTGAATCTTATCTATGACATTAAAACTTATATGAACTCTATGGAGAACTTTATGGCTAAAGATAGATGAGAACACTCTTCCACAAACTTACGCAAATCCCTGGTTTTTCATCCAATATAAATAAATTACAATTCTTTTAGCATCACTTTTTCGGAAGAAGTAGCAAATGTATGGACCCTGAATAAATATATGAGGGAATGTTGCTGGTAGTAGTTTCTATGGCAAAGCGCTAGCCACGTATTTCTCAAGAGAAAGGTTTCGCATATGTATATATGATTCAATGTCACTATAAAGATTATTCACAAAATTACACTTCCATGCATCAAATTTGTTACGCATCTCATGGATACAAGTGCAAAAAGGGACAGATAAGTTATATTGGCAAATTGATCAAAGCAAAGCTTACCTTTAAACTATTTCCTTTTCATCAATAGAGCCTTGGTTTGCTGTCCTTGGTGGTGGGCGATGTCCTTGAACTTGCTAATAGAATGTTCGTTGCCAAAATATTTCATATGTATTGAAAAGAAGTTTTCCATACACTATAATTCTTGAGATTCGGCAATTTATTGTACCCTCAAGACTTATCCTTTAGCATCAATTAAATATTTCGAATCTAGCCTTCCTGTGTTTTCCGCCTCCTGGAAGTCGGGTCATACTGTTTATATATATATATATATATAATTATTGATCACTTATTACAGTCAAACATTTAGGAATTCGAAACTGGATATAACTGAAGAACTCAAATTCTACATCAATATTATATATCTAATTTTATATAAAATTCTCATTTCATCAATAAGCAGACATCAGACAAACAAATTAAAATAAACAATTTTCTTTGAAAATATGGTTTCCTAGTCCATTAAAAATGACCTAATGAGATGTTTTTTTCACCTATTTTTGCAGACATTTATAAGCACAGCTGGTAGTTACCTTCGCAAAGTTGATGGCAGTCAAAAATTCTGATACCCTTATACAAGCCAGCGTGAAATCCATTATACTGTTTTAAATCTCAAAACCATTATTACAAACTTAATATACATATTATTTTTCTACAGCACAGTTAAGAATTCTATTCTACGAATCTCTATGAATGTTGACTTACTCTTATGAATGTTGACAATTTAATTCAGCAGAAAATATAGCCTTATTCTTATAGTGCTTTATTTTTTATCAACAACGCATAAAAGAAAGTAAACTAATATCCACAATTCTCTTAGCATCGAGCATAAAAAGCAATGTTTTAAGTAGTAGATAGCCAAGTTTGTCAACAATATTCTGAATACATTTTTGAAAATCATATTTTCCGAAATTGAAAATCACGATCGATGAGAATATATTTATAATAGTTTCTAGACGTGACGGGGACGCCGAAGCAGTAAACTTTTTGAAGGTATAAGTTTAAAATATTTTTAAATTCGTGACCGAAAATTTTGTCCATCAAACTTCATTTCAACGAAAAGTGTCCGTAGCTACGAAAACTTGATCCATAGATCATAAGGAATTTGAAAATGGAAATCGTGGTGATATATTTCGTCGCCAAAGAAAAATAAAAATAGCGCCAAACAACCACCACTGCATAATTCAACCCTTTTTTCATCCTATCATGTAGTAGGCCACCGTCCATAGCCGAGAACCTCTTTTCGTTTTTTTTTTTTTTTTTTTTTTTTTTGGCACCAGCAAGCTTGTCTACTTACTAGAAAAAAGATGTTAAGGATTTCGGCTCAGGGCAGGAGATGGGTACTAGACAGCTAGAAGCCTACTAGGACGCTGCGTCCACGGTGATTTTATTTCATTTTTACCTCCGCATCATACCACTCGGCTACTCGATCATTGGAAATAGGATAAAAAATATCTTTTTATGGATTCAGTTTTTCTTCTATCTCAGCTTTGAATTTCGTATTATACTTATCAAACATGGAACCGTAGTTTCTTTCCCCGACGGATGTATCCCTAATGTTTTCTCCTTTTCCCGAGTTTCATATTACTTGTTATATATTTTGTTGCCCCGTGTTTTTTAATATTACTACCACGATGCGTGCGTTTCACATTCCGTTTCTCGTTTTACATTTGTTTGAACACGATTTGTCACCATTCCAAGGAAGGAAAACACTTTTTCCTTTTTATCTTACCTCTGTTGTTTTTTGTTATTTCGGGTGAGTAGCTCAGGAACTTTTGCATAAAACTCCAAATAAGGAAAGTATACATTCGCTGGAATAAAGAAAGATATTTTTCTTCGCAATATTTTGGGTATATTTTATGTACGTATTATCAATAGTTTGAATTATTGAAGAATGATATTTTATGCTTAAAAGTACAAATGGACAGAGAGTGTTTTATGTTCAGAAACATGTTATACTGTAATGTACAGGCGTATAATTAAAATTTTATGTACTCGAAATTATTTAGAGAAATTGTTTTATAATTTTACTTGTTATATTAGCACATTAACTAGAATAAAAAAATGGAAAAATAAGTAAAAAACAGAAATAAATATCATAAAGTATTTTTTAATTGTTACTTTTGTATTCACACATGACTACCTTGGTATTATATAGTTAGTATTTAGGTGAATAATTTTCAAACTTATGATTTTTCAGTACAAATATAGGCTATTGATGAACTAGCAAATTTGTGGAATTTTCCAACATAGGCAGTTCTTAAACTGATATACCCTTCATTTTAATAACAAGTAAATAATAAATAATTTTTATATTAATATATAGAGATTTCAGAATCTATAAAATATATTTATGGAAGATATGGACTCTACAGGTAATTGTTAACATGACATTAAACTATTTATGTTATACTCGTGAATTTTTTTTATCAGTCAAAATTAGTTTAACCCCTTAACATTAATTCTAGAATCCTAAATAGAGCATAAAAGCTGTGTAAGCAGTTAATGTAAAAATGAAGACGAGTTAAATTTTTTTATGTGGCAGTTCTAAGCATAACCTCATTTCATTTTGTCCTTAACTGTGCACAAAAGAAAGTTGCTTAATATCAATAGAAATTTGATTAATAGCAGCTTTTAGCATGTGTTTATGTGAATGGATGTAATTCTAATTTTCTTACTGAGGGCATATCGTGCAAAAACATATCCATTTCTTTCATATAATTTAAAGAAAAATAAATAATTTTTTGATTGAAAATCCTATCACGTTTGAAATTATTAGAAATTTGTAAATGTATATTAAAAATATAAATAAATAAAAAATCAAAAATAGTTATATGAGTACTTTTCATTTAAATATAATATAATAGTTTTGAAAAAGCAAAACTTTTCAAATGAAATTTAAAATGTTTAGTTTACAATAATTATAGAATTTTATTTAAAACTAATCACACATATCATAATTTTTTAAAGACCATAAAATAGTATTAGTGCTAAGCAAACTGAAATTTACTTGCAATCATTACTTAAACATGCGCTCAAATAATCTAGAAATGAATTTTAAGAAAGATTTCTAAAACTAATGTATTAGTTAATTAAATTATTAAAATTGTCAGTTTCTTACCATCGAAATAAATGAAATTAACGTCCTTAATTACATAATAACGCGAGATGTCTCTACAATTGCTTATAAACTCCACACATTAGTAATTTTATGCAGTACTCTTTAAAACTGCATTGTTATATTTAACATCCTATTAAAAAAACTAATATTTAAAAATGCTAAATTTTAATACTAACAAGATCATTGTATGCACTACAGTTAAATCTATATAAATTTCTGTAAAATTTCAATTCTTTCGAGAGATAAAATATTTTATAATTAAGCAGTAAATATTTAGAATTTGTATGATTTTAACTACTATTTGCTTAAACATATTTATAAACTTTTGTATTTTTAGCATAAAAATTCATATTTGGATTAGTAAACAGTCAAACGCTGACACACAAAAGACACTTAAATAGACTTTCAGGTGTGTACATAATGCTAAAACGTTCGTTAAATTCATAACTTTTATGTTAATTGCTAACCTTATAGCACACATTGATTTTTAAGCCAAATTCTATTAACTAAATAATCACATAATTACTTTAAATGCTAAACATATTGCTTTTTTATAGGAACTTATTAACCAATTCTGAAAGAAAGCTTTTGCATGAATTTGATCTGTACCTATTGATTTTATAGTTATGCTTCAGGGACGATAATTTCGAAATTATATTTAGTCAGTTTTGTATATTTTTTGAAAATAATATGGAAAAAAAGTATACCTTTAAAATTTCTCGCATTTATTTAACACATTTACTAATAAAGTCTTGATACCAACAATTTTATACATTTAAAATAAAAATTAGGTGTATTTTAGTAAAGAATAATATATTATTAAGAGTTTATGACGTTATCATTGCCTAAGGGTAAAAATCATAATTTAAAAATTTAAGATCTAACACATTTCATATTATATTTATTAGAAAAAAGAATAAAATTGAAAAATGTTTGTATATTATAATTGCAAATATATATTTACCAATATTTTTTTCTGCAACTCGCTAAAGAATAGCAACATTGTGTTCCACAAAAACTAAATTTTATATTAAAGTTTTCTTTAAAAAATGTATCAGTGCAAATATAAGGTAAATAACAATTGTCTTAGGACTCAAATGTAGTAATATCATGTAAAAAGTCTTTTTAAAAATTGAACCTTATATAACATCTCTTTATACAATTTTCGTAAATTAATAAATTTATCAGAGTAAATCCCAAGGTATTATATTAAGAAATGCATTTATATAAAGAAAAATATTTTAGAAGTCGACTGAAAAAATTATATGTATTGTTTATTTGTAGTTTATCAAGGAATAGTTTTTTTTTTCTAAATCATAACATGAATACTTAACAATTTTGATCTTATTACTCTGCACATTTTTTTAATTTTCTATAACTATCCTTCACATCATTTTTATATTAAATGGAACTAACTTTCATAATATTAATTGGGATTCTAAGCATGTTTTACTATATGAGTGGTGCCTCCACTTAATTTATTTTAACTCTTAAAATTTAAAAAAGAACACTTTTTAAAATTAAAAATGTGAATAGGCTGTTACAAAGAAAAAACGCAATGAACTATTTCGTATAATATTTTGTTTTTATAATTTATTGCAATATAATAAATAGTATATCATACAAACATTTTATAAAAAAATAAATAACACTAGTGACAGAATGGGTTGTTTCCGCTCAAACATGCAAAGACAGCATAAAAATAATGAATACAATTTTTTTTTAAATTTTTTTACACAAATCATGTAAAGTAAATACTTACTAGAGACTAAACTTATTATCAAATTATTTAAAATTAACAAAAATAATTTTAAGGCTGAGAATTATTTACTTATAAAATTTAACATACATTAACTTTTAAATTATTAAGTAAATATTATTTTTTTAGAAGTATCACATCATTGCATAGTTTTCTCCTTGCTTTCTTCTTTAAATGATGACTGTAGAGATTCTCAGTTCACTTTTATATTGATAATATAGTTAAAACATAAAATTAATATAGATTATGAGAATTTTCTTGGCAGCTAATTTAGAAACACGAAATATATTTATATTCACTGCATACCAAATGATTAATATTTTCATTTGTTTCAAGCATGAAATTAAATATTACACAGGATGTTGAACTTTCCAAACATTCTTATGTCACACGAATACACAAACTTTAAGATTTATTAATATATTTTGAGTTGAAGCACAAAACCTCTTACCTCCGATTTATTAAGTTTTTTTATCTAAAGCTTTTATATATATATATATATATATATTACTTTGGGGAAAAAGTAATCCATTATTTTTACGTGAACTTTGTGTAACTTCTTTTGGATTCACTTTGTAAAAAGGTTTAAAACAGCTTTCATGTAGATTTTTAGGTCTTGCGCGTTACGACTACTGACATGCGGTTAACTTCGACCATTTTTGATATTTTATAGACATTTTTGACGATGCTGTATCCACATGCAAGGTGCATTTCTAACATCAAAAATACCCGAATGGAATAAACGAAACAAAAATTGTACGTATCTGGTTGTTACAATCTTATATAGGATGATAAACACCTTTCACAATTTTAGCCACCCGGCTATCTTTTTCGCCGTTACAAGAGAAAAACGAAAATGTATCGAATTTTCTGTTTGTTGTCTTCCATTTTTAAAACTTGTACTCGTAACTGAATCAATCAAGCAAAAAACCGCAAGAGGATATTTTAGTGTCAAATGTCACCTTTTTAACGAGCATAAATCTGAAATTGTTTAGTAGATAGCTCACGTAGATATCGATCACTACAGACGTCCACCGAAAAAATAATGGATTACTTTTTCCCCAAACAAATATATATATATATATATATATATATATATATATATATATATATATACATTAGCTTACAAATTTATTTCTATTTTACTCTTCACTTATTTGACATTTATTAAATGATGTTTGGTCAGATGATCATTTGAAATGTTGTAAAGTTTAATAACAAAGCAATTTTAATGCTTTCTATTGAAACAATATTTCTGTACGCGCTAATGAAGTTTTCTGGTTTTTAATTGTCAACAAAACAGAAACAGTTAGATTCTGTGTAAGTATATATTAAAAAACAAAAATCGAAGAGATAAATGAAATTTATTACAGTTTTATAAATTATTAAAACTGCACATTTGTAATGAAATATGGGTATTCAGTATTTGATGTTCCGAACGATTCTGAAATGACTCGAAAACGACGTGAAATGTTATTCAATTTACTTCTGGAATTGTCTACATCTGTAAAATTACAGAATAGACAGCATGTATTGGTGGCGTAGGCCAACACACAAGATGTTCACGAATCTTGTCAGATTCTACTTTAGATTTGTCATATAAGCGTCCAAGCATCAGAGCAATATACACAAGCCATGAATTTTAATTTTATTGGGCTTGAACAGTCCTTGTTGTATATATATATATATATATATATATATATATATACAAACCAGTCTAAATACTCAAAGATTGATTTTGACGTTTATCTATATATACTTTATCTGAATTTTTGATACTCAATCTAAGTATGAATTACAGCTATGATGA
>JAPDSC010103061.1:0-10728 GCA_026290005.1 Latrodectus geometricus
GTGCATGAACGCAGGATTATTCCTACTACCTTCAGATGAAAATGTGTCTATTATCAGGATGAACAGAAAAACGGGACTCGTCAGAAAAAGAACATTGCTCCATTTATTACGTACTCATGGAATCAAAACAGTCACCGAATGCTGAACATCCTTGTCTTCATTGTCTTTCATTCAGTTGAAAGTCAAATTTCTTTCACTGCCGCTGAAGCGATATTTTGAAGTCGAACTCAAAATTAGCATACTCCACAGTTTGAAAATCAGGAAAAATTTGGATTTGTGATTCTCTTCTCCCATTTTCGTCAAAAAAAGGTTTGCTTATATCTTTATTTTATATAAAACTTACAATATCCTTTAATTGTTTTGAGCAGTGTATAACAGTTTAAATAGTTTTTTGATTTGTATGACATATGGGATTCAACCCATTAATTGAGAAAAATGTCTCAAAATGTATAATGTGGTAAATGTTCAAACACATAAAAAAACTGAATTTTATTGTATAAAATATATACTGGTAATTCACTAAATGAATAATTAAATTTCATACTAATTTATAGCATAGTTAGTTTCATATAGTTAAATATATAGTTATTTTAAAAGTACTAATGGGGCGTAATACGATTAATTTTGCTGATTAGATGTTTCTTGCTAACGGAATAATTTATGTAAGCTACTTTTGTCTAATGCTTTGTGAATAATATTAAAATTTTTTTTAGTATTTTGAATTTTTTTACTTTGAAAAAAATACTTTAGCATGACTTACAAAACTATAATTTGAGAACAGAAAGGAAAATGCATCTTTTTTTTACTTTTAAACTAATTTTAAATGAAAATAAATTATTATGCATCAGTTTATCTCGCTGCCTATTTATTTTTATGAGATAAAGGAGTAAAATGAATAACTTTTCTTATTCCTATGTAGTTCATTTCGTCTATGTTGTTTCTTCGTGAAATTTCATACATCATTTTATAATAGACTTTAAGGAATATTATGTTCCATGAAATAAATTAAAACAATTTTAAGTTTCAGTGTTTCATTGTGATAAAACCAAAGCTTCTTCACCGAAAAATAAGATAATTTCAAATAATTTGTTTCTAATTTACGCTGTAAAAAGTAAGAAAATTAAAAATTAAATTGAAAAACTAACATCATCTCAAATTGTTCTATTGTATTTGATTTGTTGATATATCAAATGAACTCGCATGATTAGTTTAACTAAGGGTCAGATTGCTGGTCATTGTATTACTAGTTCAATGAACAATAGTTACTGGAATGAATGGTTTGAATAAAAATAATTATAAATGTTAGTTGTAACAAATAATAATAAGTGATGAATTATTTATTATGATACTTAACTAAAGGATATGTGACTTCATTGAGTCATATTTGGTTCAATATTACTTAATTTAAAACATATTGTACAGTTAACTTATTAGTTTATAACGATTTTTATTTTACTAATAATGAAATAATCATACTAATACACTCAGATATTATTAAAACTTTTTTATTGATGCTATTAAATCTAAATTCACAAATGTTTTAAATACTTTTATGATAGCAAACATTTATAAGTTATATATAATGCAAAAATGTCCCTACAAGTTTAAACATTATAATATAATTGAAAATAACAAAACAATTTTTACAAAACAAACAAGTTATCAACAAATATTTTAGCCAAGAGATTTTGTCAAAATGAACTAATATATTGTATAGTTTTTTGCCTTAAGTAAAATATAATAGGATTTTAATAGAATTTACCTATACTTTCTATGGAAATGAGAATTTTAGAGCTAATGAATTTAAAATATGTATGCATCAAAATTGGTTCATTCAAATTTATACAAAAAATCATACAATAATAATCAAAGGAATACTTTTAATATAAATATATCTTTAATTTTGAAAATACTTCTGTATCCTTAATTAATTCGTTTTTGTTATAAAACAAATTCTAATAAACCAAAAAAAATTATCTATTTAGAAAAAATAAACATTAAAGTAACTTAAATCTTTAAGGTATGAAACAAAATGAACTAAAATTATAAAAGTCCTGTTATTTTAAAAGGTAAAAACACAATTTATATCTTATAAATACATCCCACTTGAAGTTTCACCAGTTGATATAATAATTTTGTTAAAAAACATTATTTGTTAAATTCACAAAACCCATTAAACTGTCAAAAAAGATTTATACAAATTATTAATATTTTTTATTTGCATTGCTTACATGCACATTCATTCATTTATATTTGAAAATGAAAAATATTATAAAACATTTCCTTTAAACTGCCTTGGAAATTAATTTCAGTGTTTCTTTTTTCAATTTTCTGTGTAGAAAAAAAAATATCTCATTTAATACTTTAACTGCTCGTACAAGCAATGCCTAGTGTATTTCTTTTCCTGTAACAAATGAAAAATAGAAATATAGCTTTTAAGTTGCTCCTTTTTGAAGTAATAAAATAATTTGCAAAAGAAGAAACTTTAATAAAAAAGGAGAAATAAAATTAATCTTATAAATGTAAAAGGCATTGGAAAAAGAAGTACTTCCTGGGAACAGAAATATTTGTAAATTCTTGGAGGTTATATTGTATGAAAATTAAGTTATTTTAAAATTATAATTTGCCAGTTTTTTTTTTGAAATATGTAAATCTCGTTATCAATGTTGCCTTCTGCTATTTTATAGTTTTAATTGGTACTAACAATGAAATCTAAGTTATGTGAGTTCACATATTGAAATTGTATTCCCAAATCACACTTATTATAATAAACAAATATAAGAGATTTCAAGCTATTTATTAAATTCAAGATAATTAAATATTTCAATTTTCATTGATCCACAAATTAACGTACAACTAAGTTGCACAAAAAATGTTTTTTTGGTTTTCTTCATTATTAAATAAATAATGTGTTTAATTTGTTACAAATTGTTTAAATAAATTTTGTGACACAATTTTACGTTGTTTTTCCATTTAAAAGTAAAACTATTACGTCTTTCTTCTGAAACTTTAAAAATGCTTATTAATATTATGTAAGATTATAAAAATTGCAATACCCTGATAAAACTACTATTATCAAATTTAATATTAAATCCATATTATTTTGGTTAATTTTAAAATAATCTAAAATACATACAAGGAAATAATACAGACATTTATTTAATAAAAATACATTATTAAAAAATATTTAGAAATTTAAAACATATTAATAACATATTAGAATTTAAATATATATTTTTATTTTGTGTAGATATATTTTGTATTTTAGACATTTCGATGGAAAAAAAACATTGCATTTGATTTTGTATCAATTAATCTTTATTATAAATTATACTTAAATTAAGAACATAGAAAATGTACTTAATGCATATATTAGGATTGTCAGTCTCCTGCCTGACAGTAACAAAGATTTCTCAAAATATAACTTGATAGTTTACTGATCTTTGTCTTTTTCCAATAACAAAACTTGGCTTGATTTTGTTTAATAAATTACTATAATTAGGTTTGCTACTTTGCAGTTATAAACTTGCTCTTTAATTCCATGGTTGTTGTACCTTATGGAAGCAGAAGTAAATGAATATATAAGTACCTTGAAGAAATAAGTTAAATTAGCTCAAAAGCAAGACCATATCTCCAAATATTCAAAAATTGATTTGAAATAATGAGTATGCATTTGATATAGTAAACGTGCAGTTGTAAAGATCAAACTTAGAGCAAGATTATCTAAATAAATAGAAATATTTTTGTTGAATATGTAATTTTCTTGTTTAATTGAAAACAAACCTTCTTAACTCTTTGTTTTCAACAACCATGCATTTATATGTACAATTGTAATAAACGTTCAACTCTAATATAAACGCAATTGAAATTCAAGCACCTTGTATTTTTCTGTCCACGAGAATAATAAAAAACAACAAATTGTGCCTCCTTGATGGTTTTCTTTCACATGTTTTCAATTGTAAGTTGAAGAAAAGAAATGAAAAATGCAGTGTTTGAAATAAAAAATCGCTTCTTAAAGGAAGACAAATGTATAAAAATTAAAAAAATTGACAAATGCAAATATAAAATATGTAACTAAGAATACACAACGATGTACTTTCTAACTCTTCAATTTTATCACTTGGAGATGTTTACAATTTAAAATCAATTATTATATTCTTTATATTTAAAATCAATTATTACATAATTTTTATCAAATAAATTATCGTTTTCAGTTAACTATAATTTCAGTTAGAAAATTGCTTTTATTACTTGCTGTACAATTAAAATGTTAATCAAAGTTAAAGTATTAATTTATTAATATTTTTTTTTATTTATATGTTTGTAATTTATATTATAATGTCTTGAAATAGAGACTATAAGAAGAAAGTATAGCAATTACGATATAAATTAAACTAATCGTAATATTTGCCAAATCTTGTGAGACAAAGAAGTAGGTAGACGACTGCAAAGACATTTTATTTCTGCATCTCATATTACATGGATTTTATCTTTCCAATCACCATTGAGGCAACTTCAGATGAGTTTTAGTTGCTTATCTTTTTTATATGAATCTTATTATTTTCTGTGAATAATTGATCTTAAATATAAGGATTTTTCAATAGCATCACATAGATTGTTCAAGCCTGTTATGTGAATGGACTTCCGCTGTCAAACGATATTCTATTTAGTATAAGATTATCATCAAGACCATAAAAACATTTTTTTTAATTCTCAATTCAAGGAACAATACAATGTTATTGTTTTCTAAAGTTAAATTTCTTTACATTATACTGGTGAAAAAAGATTCATTTGCATTTTACAAAGTATTTAATAAATATGCATTTAATCTCTTAATTAAGAGTAAACATTAAATTAATTTAAAAAAACCTTTTGAATTTTTTCATAACTAATCTTATTAATATTCATGAAACATGACACAATTATTTAATCGACGTATAACTTTCAATTTTCAAGTGAAGAATAATAAATGGGAAAAAAATTGTGTTAGCTTAATTATGTATAAAAATTACATTTTTCCCTTGTTCGCCCAGAAATTTATATTTTCCTTTAATGATTTCATTATTATTTCTAGTTTACTTCTCAAAAACTAGTTACTTATCTAACAAAATCTTGAAATAGGTGTAAAAACCTTCCATGTTTATTCTTGATAGATTATTGTGCCCAAAGAAAACTGCAGTGACACAGCTGTTATCTTCTAGCTCAAATACTTCTGTATAGGAGAGAGAAATCATTGGAAAACTGGTTCAATCAATATACTCTTTTCTCCTCTTTCCCACATAGAAAATTCTGTATCAATCGAAAGTCAAACATGAAAATTACTGTTAAATCTATATCATAGTTAATTCAACTCAAATAGAAACATTGTTTTATAAACTTTAACGTTGAATGTTACCACACGAAATCAATTTCTTGTACTATTTTCCTTTATAATATAGAAATAAAGTCATCTTTTTGGAAAAAACTTTTTCTCTTAAGTTTTTTATTAAAAAAAATAATTTATTTAAGCACATTCTCTTATTTTAAGTAAATTTAATGTATATATTTCAATTCTAAATGTTTTTTAATTTTATTTAATTTTTTTGCTATAAAATATTCCTTTGGAATGTTTTAGAAATTATAATAGGCATTAAAAATTCTTGTGAAAAATAGAGATTTTGGTAGTATTATGTTTGTAACTTAAATTTGAATTATACAAAAATGAGTTTGATATACTTTGAGAATATATTGCATTGTTTTATTATATGCTTTGATGAATAATTGCTTGAAAGATAGAGTTTGTTTCTTACTTTTTTCAAGAACACTTTTGTGTCCTTTAGTTCATTTTAATATTTCCAAGGCTTAAAATACTGAATCAATCTATTTAATATTAACTAATAATTTACGAAAAAGATTTTTTATTTCTGTAATTAAATATATTTATTTTTATTTTTATCAATGTTTTACTATACATAATTTATTTTGTATATTTATCATTCACCATTAGTAATGAAACATTTAAAAATTTTATATCTATGAATTTTGCAATTTGATACTGCATAATATTTTGATAAGAATTAAATATAATTAATTTTACATCATGAATGATACATTTAATGAGCATAAATTTAATATGTAACAAATTTTATATTAAAATTTTTTATATTAAAGTAAATAAATCAAATCAGAAGATATTAAAGTAAGATTTAGTTAGCGAATGTTTAATATCTGAGGATTTAAAACTTATTATTTCCATTTTCTTTATAAATATACTAAATCAGTTATATAAAGATCCTAAAAGCTTTAAATCATTATAAATGATTATAGGAAAAGAGCTTCACATGCAGATATAATCCTTATTAGACCTCATAATTTAAAATATTGATATTTCTCTTCGTTATTAGAAACATATTTTGAGTGTTACGTTTTTGATTTTTCTCTCCTTGTTGGATAGAGATATTGCTCTGTTGTTATAATAATTGTTATTCAATATCGAAACACCGCTGTAAATTTGATGATTAAGAAAATAATGTTGTATAATAACATCTAATAAGTTGTTTAGCATAGTAATACTGTGTGTATTTGGGTTTTCAGATATGACATTAATATTAAAATGAAATTATTAATTTTTATAGGTTATGTTTACAAATAATGCATATTTTTCCAATGAAAAAGTTTTTCTTTCCTAAACTAATGATAATAACATATCATAGAAATAATTTAAATGTAGACAACAACATTTTTTTAGAGTAAAAATTCAATGAAATCACATAATATAATGTATAATAATTTGATTTCAAAAATTGACTGAATAATTTTTAACTTGTTCATTATATTTCCTCACAGATCACACTTATATAAAAAGAAAATTACATTTTATGTTATTTTTATTCATTATCATTGATAACAGTTTTTAAATTATTTTAGTAAACTAAAAATGAAATTTACTTAAAGAAAAGAAGGATTCACAATAAGAAATAATACTTCAAAATGTAACAGGAATAATCTACACAATAAAATCACTGCAAATATTTTTTTTGTGCAATGACATTATTTTGAAAAATTAAACTCATATTCTATACTATGGTACTATAAATATTTTAATTATAAGCAAATAGATATGAAACAAGTAAATTGTGTTTGTTAAATTAAAAAAAATATCCAAGATAAAAATGAATAACAATGTTATTACTAATTCATATATAGATAAAATCTAGTACGAAAGAAAATCTGTTAACAATTATTCACTTCTTTCTATAAAAGGGTAAAAATAAAGCTTAAATGATTTAAAAGAAAATCATAATTATTATACATACGTTCTTTATTAATATAAGTAAGACAAACCTTCATAAACGGATTTGCTCTAGAATATTAAAGTAATAATGTTATTAATTCTGTTGTTGTATTTTATATGTCTACCTAAAAAATATATTTAATAAAAAATCAGTAAATTTGTAATTTACATATAAGTCTTGCATTTTTACATAAATTGCATGATAATTAATTAATAATAATATTTAATGATAATAATTAATGGTATGCATACCATTTAATGGTTTATGATAAAATATTTATTTGAATTCTATGCGTGTGTGTACATGAATAGTAAAAGAAAAATTAATGCTTAATAAATCTAATTAAGTAATCTGCATATATGAGGATTAATAAGGTAAAAAATATCAATTATCAACTAAAACTAATATATTAGAAATGCTCGGTGGACGGACGTATGGATGGATGGATATGTGGGTGGAAGGATTTTATAATTTGTATTATGGATTTTATAATTTGTATCAGAGAAAATGATAATATATTTGGAATGAAAATGGAAAACTAATGTTTTATTTTTTGTTATATATTTTATAGAATGGTTTTTGACGTAATTGTCTGTTGAGCAAAATGCATAATGTTAATAATAATTAGAATGGCTTATATCTTATTCAAAATCAATTACAATTTTTAATAAAGCAATTTTATGCACAGCTTTCATAAAAAGTCAAATTTTAGCAGTAATAGAGTTTTCTTCTTTGTGGAAAAACATTGCAGGAAACGAGCAGTCGTTAGTTAAAGTGCATTTAATAAATAGTAAATATCAAATTTGCGAAATAATTTTTCATAGGAGATGGTCTAAGTAACGAATTTGAGTATTTACTTTTTTGAAGATTTCTGATCTTTTCCTTTTCATTGCATTTAATGAATAAACAAGATTTCTTTTTAAATGGGGAGTTTCAAAAATTATAAAAAACAGGATTTTTTGAAAAAATATTTTTTTGCACTTGTTTGCGATAAAACGAAAATATTAACTATAAAAGAATTGATGGAATATTTGTATTTCTGCCTTGAGCATTCAAATAAATAAATACAAATATATCGCCAATATCATTCAGTCATTTTTGATGCATTTTGTACATTGAGATTAAATAAGCACCTTCTTTTTTATTCATGAAAGGTATATCTTCAGAAAAAGAGGAATTTTTATTCTCAATGATTTACATTTTTATATTAAGAATTTGTAATTTTATATACTTTTTATTTTTAAATCAATATTTCTTTCTTGAAGCAAAAACGCATTAAGTATTCTTCAAAATAAACATAAATAATGTTTATCTAAGTATGTCAGTATTTGAATATTTATATGAATAAAAATTTTAGCAAATATGTATACTTAAATTTTTAGTTTTATTCAAAAATATGGATAAACAAAAGATAATGTATTTAAAATAGCACTTGAAGAAATTAATATTTACAAAATAAAGAAAACATTAAATTTTCATTTTTGTTTATAACAATATGTAATAAATAATGTTGATATCCTATTTAAGGGATTAACTGTATTAAGAAAGTGAACAGCCATTTACAAAAGTTTGCAAGTTTTTAGAATTTAATGCATTAATAGCAATGTAAAAGGAAATACTCTAAACTAAAAGTAAAAAGTATATTAAAATGATTTTTTTTCTAATTGCACAATAAGTGCAGTAATGTAGTTGAATTACTAAATCATTAGTTTTATATATATATATATATATATATATATATATATATATAATTCAAAAAACAGAACTTTAGAATATTAAAAAAGATATTTTTGTGAAATGTTGTTTTACTTAATTACGATAAATCTTCTTAAAAATTAATAATAATAATTGAAAGTACTTACTGTAATACTAATTTTACATACTATGACAATGATTGTTGCATCTTTCAAATCTTGCATTTATATTTATATCAAATGTTCTCAAAATTTTCAACTTAACTTTTATTGATGCCTGTACTGTTCAATATTTTCTTTGAAGTGGGTTTCCAAGTGATTATGCATTATGAGATAAAACAATCTCTTATGTCTATATACTATTAATAAATCCAGTAGCTATTCATAGCATAGACTATCTTTATGACATTGTATTTCATTAACTTATTATAAAGCATATCGCAAAATATTGATGTACTATAGTAAATGCATTTGAAAAATATTGAAACAAAGAAAATACTTACCTTATTGAAAAAAAGTTTTTAATTTGTATGTTTGGAACAAATGTGTAAGTAATGACTTTCGATTAATAATCATCAACTCGCATTGAATTCATTAACAAATATTAAAACATTTTATACAATTCTACAAATATATACGTGGAAGAACATTCAATTGATTAAAAACCACTGCTTGATCTACATCAAAAACTATTTTAAATTTGTAATGCTCATGTGAAATTGTTTAGTTGCATTAATACACGTTGTTTCAAAAATGTTTGAATTTTCTGACCATGTTTACAGCCCAATAAATAAAACCACATAGATGTTACGGAAGATGAAAAGTGCTTGGATAAGTATTATATGCAGAGATACAGAAAATAGGTAATATAGACACATCTTATGTTAATTTCTTGAAACGCTATTATTCTTGAAAAAACTGAGAATACTTTGTAGAACAAATAACAATACTAATCTAACTCACTGAAAATCTCTTCAAAGATAATAAGACACAGTTTTCTTAAAAAAATATTATTTATAATCAGAGATTATAAATAATTGTTACATTTTTTCACTTGAGAGTGATGTAAGCACATTAATCTTAAAAAGTGTTATAAATCTTAAAGCTAAAGATTTAAAGCTATATTTTTTATTTATTCAAGCTATAATAAAAATACAAACCTGTTGCTAGTAATGTTACCAACTACTAAAAACAAAATTAAAATTTTATTATATTGAAATATTTATTCAACAGTCTTAATAGGTAGAATTTTTGGAGATATCTTTTATATTGGAAGTTTAAAATTAATTTTTGATATTGTTATCAAAAACATTTTCCTATCTGTGACACATTCATTACTATATGGTTCTATTTGGCCAAAATATTTTTCAAAAAAATTTCATAAATGTAATAAAATAATTAATATTATATTGTTAGCAAAACTATATATATACTCTATATATAATATTAATATAATAATAAACAACATAATAGTTAATATAATAATATATAATATAAAACTACAAATAATATTTATTATTATCATGCCATGCGAGATATACTTGTGAAGATGAGACCAATTAAATCACTTCTCTGATGCTTATAATCTAAGCTATATAATAACTCATAATCATAGCGGGATTATATTATGTATATATTACATGTATATTCAGATTAGTACTCAAAGATTTAAGTAATAAGTAATGTGATGTTATAATTTTTAAAATTAAATTGCTTAGTCAAAATCTAGTACGAAGTCATTAAGTTGAATATATATATAT
>JAPDSC010103070.1:0-19739 GCA_026290005.1 Latrodectus geometricus
TGAAATATATATCAGTTAACAATTTAACAATAATAAAAATAATAATACAGTAAATGCATTTTGTACAATTCATTAAATACTGTAAGAAATAAAAATTTCAAAGTTAATTCTGTTTAAATGAAACAGACATAAAATCTAAGTGCATAAAAACTGTATTCTTACTATTTAAATACATACCTTTTTAACATATTAATGACACATTTTTGAAACTCAGTTTCTAATGGATGATTGGTTTCCTTACAGAAAAATTGAGTTAATAATTCAAGCAAATTTCCGCATCCAGTAAGTAACAAGGCTTCAATCATCTAAAAATAAGATATCACACGTAAATTTATTTCAACATTTCAGCTAATAATAGTGATTTATAATAATTATTAATGGTTGTTACTTTTTTCAAAGCAGAAATATAAGTATGGTAAGCTGAGCTACCAATATTCAATTCAGTATTTTGTAATGGAAAATGGTTTACCATCATTTCTTCTAAATGGGACCTAATAAGAATATTCAAAAGCATATTATAGATATTATAAAATATAAATTTTAAAAAATAAAGCATTTTAAATTTAAAAATATATACAGAATATGCAACGATAAAAATGTCTAAAATGGAAAAAGTTATTATGTTTAGCAATAATGTGAATAGAATTAAGCATTTTATTAAAGCAAAACCACTAATATAAAAATCTTAAGAATATACTTTATTTTTTATTTTAATAAATTTTGGATTAAATTTGAGTTTAATTTCTCTTGTGTGTGTACTTTATCTTTAAATAATATTTTACACATTTTATTTGAATTATCATTTGTTAATCAACTGATATAAATAATCATTTGTAAATCAATAAGAAAAACATTTGTACATATTTTTAGTTTCATTTAGAATATTTGTTCAAACACATTTTGAAGTTTAAATTAGGAATTACATTATAAAAAAGCACTAAATCACTTAAATTCTTAAAAAAAAAAAAAAAAAAAAAAAAAAAAAATTGAAAAATAGGAAAATAGTGTAAGCAACTATTAAATTTTATGCAAAAATAATAAATAAATAAATAAATATAAGCAAACATTTTATCCTAAAGATTTGTTAAATGAAAAATGTTACTCACTTAAATAATAGCATAAGCGTAAAAAATATTTTAAATGGAATTTCTCTAATAAAAATACAAATTTTATATACTCTTAATTTTTTTAAACGATTTATGATTAAATTATCCATGTTACCCCAAAATAATGAATTTTCATTTATTACATGAAAAGTTCTTTCATGTAGTAT
This sequence comes from Latrodectus geometricus, assembly GCA_026290005.1. Lineage (NCBI taxonomy): Eukaryota > Metazoa > Arthropoda > Arachnida > Araneae > Theridiidae > Latrodectus > Latrodectus geometricus. The sequence goes on from JAPDSC010103070.1 coordinate 1,274, forward strand.
TTCCCCCATTTCTGATATATAAATAGCTCAAAGAAATATAGAACTAAAATAGCTTAATTTAAATCTGAAAAATTAAGAGTAGCTTAATCTGCAAATAGAAAATATCAAAACTATAACATAAGAAACAATAAAAAGTTTATCATTTTTCTGATATCTTGATTAATCCAAAATAAATTCATTTCTAAATTATTAAAAACAGTAAAAACAAAATTTTGTAGATTAAATAGAGTTGTATTTCTCTCCTGAAAACATGGTTATATCATAGTGTAGAACCATTCAGATTTTAAATTTATAATTAATATAAATAAAATATTTTTTTGCATATTGTACAATTTCTAAACTTAAAAAATATAAATTGATACATAAAAATATGTTTTTCCAAAAATTCAGAATATTCATAAACTTTATGGTTTAGAATCAAATATATGTCTGGTTCTAGTGTTAATAAAATTTACCTTCTGGAAAAAAATCATAACATTCTAATGGTAAACACCAAAACAGAAAACTAGATTTAAGTATCAAGTACTCTAAAAATTAAAATATGTTATACTTTGAAATTTGTACAATTGTAAACATAAAATAATAATTGCAAGTTCAACACAAATTCATTTTTCATAAAAAAAAAATTTATCCTTTTCTTAAAGCACCATATATCTTAGATCCTTCAAATGATAGAATTGATTAAGACATGGACACAATATATAAAAAAAACAGAAAAATTCTAAATTATGCCACAAAATATTTTACAATATTTTACACATTAAATGTCCAAATTTCTGCATTTGACAAAAACAGATTTAATAGATAAGAATAAAATTACAACTATATTAACGAATACCTAACTAAATGGTCATCAAATATCATTTTTTATACTTTGGAAATACATGAATTTGATAAATCATAAATAGAAGTGAGTGTAATGTATACATGATTTACTCTACATTTTTGTCTAAATGGATATATGTCTGATAAGAACTAGAAACACACAATATTCCTCATTAAAGATTGGATCAGTTATGGATTACGTAAATATTTTAATTTTTTCTTTTCCCTTATGCTTGAATCTTAAGTTTGCTTAAGTTATAAATTTAATGTGCTATGGATTTATCTTAAATGTATTTCCCAATTTTGCACTCTGATAAATCTGCGCAACACAATTTACTTTGTATTACATAATAGAATATAAATAAAAAAAAAAGTACAATACAATATAAATTGTACTACACATAGTAACACTTAAAGCATATTTGCATTACAATAAAATAAGAAAAACACTTTCATCTTTAAACTTTAGAAAGTAATTTATTATGAATGTCGATTATTCAATTTATTTATAACTTTAAAAAATAATATAAGGAACTAACAGTTTTAATTTTTACTCTTATATACAAAATAAAATTTTCTTACTTTAATGTTGACATTGCAGAATCATTTGAAGAAACACAAAAAAATGGCAGAATATCCAAAGCATGAACCTGAAAGTAATTTTTATATAATGATAAAGTAATTGTAAATAAATGAGAAAAATAAATGTAAAATATAATTTTAAATGTAAACAAATAATTTTATAAAAAAATAAGAAAAATATTTTAAAGTCAAATTATTACTCAGTTTTAAATTAAATATTTTAACTAATTTAAAAAACAATATGAATATGGCATCTAAAGCATAAATTTTATAGATACAAACTACAAAAAAATTAACAAATATTTATCTACAATCATTTCCATCACATATTTATCTATTATACAGCATTTTTTATGCAAAATTCAAACAACATTTATATGATTTCAATGTTTTGTTTCATAATTGAGTAGATAAGAATACCAAAAAGAAACTGGGAAAATTTCAACAATTTTAATCAACATTAGCTGTAAACTTCTTTATGGAACATAACTTCTTTAGAAAATCCTCATCAACAGGTTACAAATCTTCCTAAAATTTTAAACTTTTAAACTTAAGAATAACAAAATCTTCATTTTGGCAACTATTTCCTTTTCTTATTGATCTATCCTTTGATTTTTTTCCAAGAATGAGTTAAATAATTCTAGTGCAGCTCATTCTGCATTCATTCTCAATAGACATTCTATCCATTTTCCTATATTTAATCTTATAAACTTAATTTATTAATTATTACAAATTTTATAAATTTAAAAATTTTGAAGATAACTTTCCAAATTTTTCTTTCAAAAACCAACATGGTCACTAGTTTCGTCATTTTAAAAATTTCAGTTTCAGAAACATTAATAAAAACTGGTTTCATCAATACCTCATTTGAAAAAAATTTTGTCTTTCTCTTCTATAAATAAGATTTTAATAAAAATCTTAAACCAAAAGAGAAGCAATTAGCCACAATAATCTATTTCCAAATTTTAAGATTAATATTATTTTGATAGTTGGCCAGTTTTTCAACTAAATAAGTAACATTTTTCAGTTTTAAATTTAAAAAAAAGAAAAATTTCAAACTAGTGATTATTTTAGACAGTGAAAAATTTATTGTTTCAAACCATTTAAATAAAACATTATCATTAAAATAAAACTATTTTTAAACACGAAAACTTTAAAAATAGGAAAACAAAACTTAAAAATTAAAGTTAACAAATTAATAATAATTTAATAAACAAAAAGGTTTTAGAAATTAAAAATCAGTAATACCCTTCTTACTCTTTGAGAATATAAACAGAAAAAAAATAATAATACAAGAATAAATAACTCTTAAATTATTTATATTATATGGATATTCTTGAGTATTTTGCATATCAATTCATCTTATTTATTCAAATTATAATTGATTTTAAATATTACCTCTCATCTAAATTACTATTAAAAAAAAACATCAAAATTGTACTTAATTTCTGACAAATGTTATCTTCAGGAACCAAAATCAACTTTACTGTAAAGAATATTATTATTAGATAAAATATGATAACAATAAGCAATTCAAAATATGAAACTTACAATAAAATCCATGGAACTATTTTCATCTTTTAAGAGTCTCAAGTATGTTGAAAAGAGAGAATCACTAAACTCTTTTGATTCATTAAGGGCCATCTAAAATATTTTTTTAAAAATGTTTTAAAAAATTTATGAACCTAAAAATATTTTTTTTAATTTAAACCAAAATTATATAAAACCACATTTTTAAATATTTTGCAATGATTAAATTCCTTTATTTGAAATTTATATGATCAAAAAAATTTAGTTATGTTTTATTAGGCTTATTAAAAATTTAACCAATAAATTTATAAATAAAATAAACTTAATGGATAATAATAAATTAATAAGTGAAGTCAACTTAAATCTAAAAAAATTAATACTTTAAATTAAAAATATTCAATAAAAAAAATTGTTAAGCACAGCATTAAAGTATAGTGCATAAAATCAAATGAATAATCTTACTAACTGATAATTAAAAATATTATGAGAACTATTATGAAAAAATTAAACATCATATTTTACACTGAGAAAATTTACCTATAAGAATGGGTAAACAGTAAAATATGAAAATTAAATCAATTTTTTTTTGTACTCACTTTTTACTGAAGTGTACAGGGAAATTTTAAATTAAAGGTTGGAAGAATTACATTTTTTTTCTTTTTTAATATGTAAATGCCTAATATAAATTTTGATTATTTTTCATATCCCAAAGAAAATAATTATATAAAATAACACAAAAGCTACAAATTTAGTAGCTTTTTTTAGTCTATTTTTACATGCAATTGTAAATACAACTAAGAGGAAAACAAATTAAATCTTGTCCCTTAAAAAACACAGGATATCTTATATTTCGATGTAAAATGTATCCAATTCTACAGTTTTAACACTTGATAATAAATAATACAAACAGTTAAATATATATCTAAATAGATTATATAATTAGTTTATAGTCTATTTTGTAAGCAATATAAATCCTTACAGCTCTATCACATGAAAAAATCATTATGATAATGAGATATAAAATTAAATTAAGCTGTGTGATAAAATCAACTTTTTAATGATTAAGCATAAAAAAATGAGTATTTTGAAATTATTAATTATTTATTGTAATAATAAGAAATAAATACTTTAAATTATTGTTTTACAGTCATATATTTAAAACGAATAATTTTCTAAGGCCTTTTCCTATATAATGTATTAGACTTTTAGGATTTTTTTCCAAAATATATAAAAAATAGAAGTACTATTCATTAGAAAAAGTAATAACTAACATGAACTTATAATGGAATATATGGAATGAAAAAAACATGTATTTCTGGTATTTGAAAACTTCTACTTTAACAATTAATCTAAAAGTTAAAAGTTTATGATATATTTAGAAATAATGTATTTAAATAAAATGAGCTACAAATTTGCTAAATAAATATCTTGAAGTTAACTATTTAACTTCAGAAAATCATTTTTTTACAGATTAGAAGAATTCATTCACATATGAAGAATCAACACTATATTTTCATATTATATCTTAAAAATACAACCATTTCTTGACTCCTTGAAATCATAGATCTCAAGAATTAAAAAGGAGAAAAAGGATTTAATTAAAGTTTGGGATATTAAATAATTACATATTATTTTAATCAGAAAACTTTTATATCAAGCTTATAAAACATTACAAGATACCTAAACATAATATCAGATAAAAATATCTTTCTTTTACTTAAAAAAATGCTTAATTTCTCAAACATTATGATTGATGATGGGAATATAAAACAATTAACTTCAGATATATATTCATAAATAAATGAAATATGATTTGCTAGCTTATCATATTTCATTTGATTTGCTAGCTTATCTAAATAAGATAATAAAAAATTTTATAATTTCTATTACAATTCCTATTATTGTTATACATTAACTACATTTTAAGGATGAAATATTTAATTTAAAATTACGTAATATGTTTTCAGGTTTTCATATATAACTGAATTAACAAATGGTACATGATTGGCATAAGCATTCCTGATATATATTTAGCAATAAAAAATGAAAAGTTATGTTCCTTGTCCAAAACATTTTCTCAATAATAGACTTTTTAAGGGAAATTTAAATGTCAGAGAATATGTTCAATGGTCACACAATTTTGTAACAAAATAATTATGTGAAAATGACATAAACAAAGTAAACTTTGGATTAGAAGAAAAAATTAAGGTATTTTTTCTAACCTACCATTAGTTTAATGTTTCAGAAAGATTTAAAATAAATTGTAAATCTATTAAGGTAAAGACAAAATTTTAAGAATCTGCTGTATATGTATACAATAATGTGAAAATTAATTTTAAAAAATATATATTTATATCAAAAATAGAAAAATTTCAAAAGAAATTAAAATTAACAGCATGTACTTAGCTCATAAGTATTTGAAAAAAAATATTATTTCATTTACTTTTGAATCAATTAGCAACATTTTTGTCATAAAAGAAAGAACAGAATATATGCTATCAGTATCAGGATGACTGTTCCACCAGTAACAAATTTCATTCCAACTGCTTAAGAAAGCTTCAATTACTTTCTTTCCATTCCTAAAAAATGTTGTAAAATTATATGAACAAAAAATTCTATGCCTGCATATACATTATTTGTGGATCATATAAAATTCAAAATTTACTAAGCAATTTTTTATAAATTCCCTAATTTTAAATACAAACCATTACAAATACAATATACACAGTTTTAGTAATGCTGTCTAAGCTAAATAACATATAATTAAATTAAATAACAGCTATTTCCCGTTTTTAAAACTGGAAGTAGCTGTTATTTCCACATGATAAGATGCTAAAAGTATGCTAATAAAGAAATATTATTTAAAAATAAAAACTTTAAAAATAAAAAAAGGACATTTCACTTTTCTTTTTAATTGCTTGAAATGTTAAAACTATTTTATTTTACAAATGTCAAATGTCACTTAAGTCATTAGTTCATGAACTCTCCAATACTTTTTAAGAAAGTTTTCATACCAAAAAAGTGTAATAGTCATTTAAATGTTCTAAACTCAAAATACAATTTGAGGAATTCCCCACTCCAATTTTGAAGAAGCGTCTTGCAAGTCTTAGACAAACAGTCAGGTTTAGTGAGATAAAATTGTCAATAAATGTGTTGCATAATCAAAGTTCCTTTTTGTGCCAATGTATTCCATAGCTCCAGTGAATTGGTATCTATAGAAAGAAATTTCATGCAGCAGTGCCTTAAGTAAAAGCCTGCAGTCCATGATTTTTTAATAACTATTTCAACAATTTGAAAGGGTTTCAAATTGTCACACAATCTTTGAACCAGAAAATGTGATTGCTTTTACAAAAAAAATTGGCTATGAATTGACTATTGTTGAATAGTTACAGCAATGGCTTCAGAGTCACCCTGAAGCCATCAGGGATAATGAATATTCAAAGGCATTGTTAATGTATTTACATTAACAATGCTTCTGAATATTCATTATCAATGTCAATTATTGGGTCATTTAATCTTATTCTGAAATTAATATTAAATTATCATGTGTTTTAAACTACACAAAATAATCTTTACCAGAAGTTTGAGAAATAATAAGCACAAAATATTTTTGTTATTTAGAGAGTTAAACTAACAGTAATTCATAAGTAAAACAATCATGACATTTTTTATTCAAAATTGTAAAAAAAATATATATAAATATTATTTTCCGGTTTATTCAAAATTTAAATGAAAAAAATTATTTTCAATAAATAAACAAACAATAACTCCAATCCTCTATATAACAACAAAACTTTTCTAAAGAATCTGCAAAACCACTATAAAATTTATAACACACAGAATATAAGTTTTCCTACTAATAAGCAATATATTTTACACATTCACAACTCCTAATTAACCATGAATAAATATCAGTATTCATTCGCACATTCTGATTTTTAAGAATTTTCTGATTTTCTCCGAAACTAGAATTCTGAAAATTCAAATATTTTTTAAAACAATATATTTTTGATATGGATATCACAATACAATTTGTAGACATTATATTATTATCATATTCAAACACACAATATTACCCACAAAAGTTAGTTAGAAAAATAAATAAGCATATTAAAAAAAATCAAAAATATTTTTGTCAAAAATTATTAAAATATAAAAATTTAAAACTAAGATTATTTTTGATAGGACATTTAGAAAAAATATACTAAAATATATAAATGCATAAACTTACAAAAATTAGAAAAATCAAAAGTAATTTTAAAATAAAAATAACATATTATGTGTAAAATAAGTATTGTATGCTTTATGAAAATAAATTTTTCATTTTTGAATACAATAATTTAATACTATTTACAGAAAATTTACAATAATGAATCATAGGTTGGATAGAAACAGTCTAAAATGCATTTCCTGTTGCAAGATAGTTTAACATGAATATACAATGATTGTACAATGATTTCATGCTTTAAAGCAAATTCAACTTCTTTGAAAAGCAGTTGAAGAAGACACTGAACCAAAGCTCCCAGATTATTACAATTTTCTGTCAATTGTAATGAAACCATTATCATTAACAATCCATTAAAATCCTAAGTTCTGCTTTAAGCTCTTTACGCATTTTTTTGGGGGGGATATTTGTTCTTAATTTTACTATACATATATATAGATGAATATTATACACTTTTACTATGTATTTATAGATTTTAATTTCCATAAAATTTATTATTAAAAAATTTCATTTTCCCTTTATTTAATTTTTTCTATTTATTAGCCATAAAGTTTGCATTACAGAAAACAACTTGACATCATTAAACCTCTTAAGCATGTCAAACAGTGGTAGCATAAGATATGTTCCAATCATTTCATATAAAATTCGTGAAACATTAGCATGAAGTAATTAATTAAAATACTTAAATAATTAAGACAATATTTCCAGATGTAACTTATTAGTATGTTGAATATTGTATTATTTTAAATTTATAATACTATAAAATTTAGAAATACTCAATAATTTCATGCTTACTTTTTTCGTAGTACTCTATTACAAGCTACATAATCAATAAATTTCAGGAGAATGGAAATTTCACTATAAGAATGGCAATTTATTTTCTTTGTAACAAACTTTACAAACTTCTCAGGATTATTTGCAATGAATGTACATATACTAGCTGCATATGTATTGAAAATTATAAGACCTCTAGTTGTTTCTTGTTTGGAAGTTTCTATTTTAGATGAAGTCAAAAGTTTCTCAGCTAATGCATCAACCTGAATTAAAGAGATTAAAAATAAAATTTTTATATAGTGAAATAGAAAAGATTCTCTTCATGAAAAAATATTCTATGTTTTTCATAAAATAATGCATAAAAACAATAACTGAATATGTTTGAGATAAAATGGCAGAGTGAGGGAAATAATGAAACCATTTAATCATATCACCATTTAATCAAATAATGAAACCATTTAATCACAGGACTTTAAGTATTATAATTCCTTTATATTTTAGCAAAGACATTTATTAACCCCATAAATGGAAACTAAATGCAAAGAATGAAGTTGAAAATATTTTCTCACATTATCAAATAGACCTTACTAAAAAAATTTGCAATACAAAATATTACTCTTTAAAGAGAGTAAAATAGTGTTATATAAAACGTTGTGTATAATCAAACAAGTACACCAAATATATATATATATATATATATATATATATGATGTACTATAAAATTAGGATAGTATTCCAATTATATATATATATATATATATAATTGGATTACTATTTTGAATTTCAAAAAATTTATAAAACTGCTTTATGTGTAATTTTCAAAAACTTAACAAACAATTAGAAATGTGATTTTTTTTATCAAATAAAATTCATTTACTTACTGTGCAATGAATTTTTCTCTTATTTAATTTAATCATAATAAATTCGTTCCTCAATGTCTACTCCATCACATACTAAAAAAACTTTAAGAAATACATTTCTCTCTTTAAGATTTACATTTTATAATTAAAAAAAATATTCAAAACCATATTATCAGAGACGCTTAAAAATATGTCTTAAAATAGATGATTCTAAATTTATTTAATTAAATTTTCTATTAAATAAATTCTAAATTTATAATGAATGTAGTCTGAATCATAACAAGTTAGAAACTTTTATATTAATTTTTATTGAGAATTTAACCATTTTTAGTTATAATTAGATAATTTGTTGAATTGAGATTCATAAACTGATATAATATATAGGTTCATAAACTAAATACATTTAAAGCCGAATGACAAAGTATGTATTTATAAATCTCATAGTCATATGCATACTGCTAATAGTTACTTTTAATAATAATGCATACTTTTAATAATGAAAATAAAATAGATATTTAATAAATTTACTTTTAATAATCCTAATTTTTTCATTAAAATATTATATCACATAATTATAATTTAGCTATTAAATTTTACATTTAATTATTGTAAAATTCAATTTCCATTAACTGTTTTTTGAACAGTAAACTATAATGCAAAATTATAAAATGAATTAATTAAAAAAATACTCCAGTTTGAAAAATGATAAATTGAGTTAAACAAATAAGAGTTTAACAAATTATAACTCTTTACAGTAAGCAATTATTATTTAAGAAAAATGCAATGAGGTTTTTCAAAATCTAAAAGATCAAATCAATTTGCCGGAATATATTTTTAAGTCCTATAATTCTGCATAGATTAAATATTCAAGTATTGGTGTGCGTATCAATAATATCAAACATTGACATTTTTGTAATTTAAAATAGTATTAAATTAAACCTATTTTGTCTATCCTAAAATTCAAATTAGGATGATTCACATTTTGTAGAAATTTCATTCTATTCCCTCAACAATTTCAGATTTAATACGAATCAACCTGCATTTTCTTGAATTAAGAACATTTTAATTGCATAACTTCTTTAGAATAATCCTACATTGTTAAAAATAAATTAAAATAACAATATATTTACATTTCATCTCAATTTATCAAAAAGCCCAGTCTTAAAAAAAAAATCCAAGAAAAATCAAGATTTCAAAAATAATGTATGTTTTCATTCCATCTAATCTTTTCTTTTCTTTAACTAAAATTAAAGCAACTGATCTCACTTAAGACATATCAATTTCGAATATGTATGTAATTGATATTTTTATTATGAAACATTTTAATTTTATACCAGATTTTTCATTAAAAACTAACATTTTAAAAAAATAAATTTATAACTTTGCTAATTATGTTTATTGCAATGTATATATGAACGATTTAACATTTGAAGATTTTGTTCCAATCCTAAAAGTAAAATTAGATATAAGATACAATAATTTTTAACACAGGATCGATAATAATTTAAAATCATATGATAGATTCTTCATCATTAGTTCTAAATCTTTCTGCAGTTTACCACCACAGTGAATTATATAATCTTACATGATCTTAAAATAACTTACACCATCAAATAGTGACTACTTTCGCCAAATCCTTTTTAATGTGAATTTTAAAATGACAGTATTTCATAGCGTTGATAAATTTAAATAATAAATTTTCATTTTTATCAAAAATCATTTATTGAAAAAATAGGAATAAAGTAATTATGTTGTTTTTGAGAAATTTCTGGTATATTTATCATAGAATTTAAAAATTCTTTATAATTTCAAATAAAATATCATTTTTATCAATTTAATTTTTAGTTAAAGATTGAAATCCGAATAATCAAAACACTTATTTCCTAATCACAAATATTTTTCTGAATGTTAAGTAAACATGTAAAGGGAATAGCAAGAAATAATTGCTTATAAATAAAAAAAATCTTTACTTGTTCACTTAAATACTCTTTGATTTGTTTAATGATACTGTTTCATGTCTTCATAGATCTCTTGTTATATCTTATCATGTTTCCTTTCTGCAGAAACACATCATTATTTCTTAACATATCCTTGATTAGAATAAAATTCATTCATTTTTAAAATTTCACCTTGCATTTTTTGGATTCATGTTGCTCCAAATAACAAAACTTTTTTACATGTAACATGGATTAAATTACAACTTTAAGTTTAAAAAATGTAGTTATACTGTTATAAATATAATTGAAACAATTTTTAATATTTTAATATCTCTTATAAAATTCTCTTGTTTAATTTTATTAAATAACTCCTCCACATAATCTTATTCTATTTAAAATCAATTGCAAATAAAAGACAATTAGAAATTATATCATTTAAAGTTTTAGCTAAAGTTAGAATAGCTCATTAAATAAGCTAAACTCGAAGATACTAACTTATAATTTTTAGGAAATAAATAAACTGTATGATGAATATAGAAATTATTTTGATCCTTTCTAAAAGTTTTAATAAATTTTTCATTTCACAGATTTTATATATATATATATATATATATATATATACACTACAAGCCATTAAAATTGCTACACCAAGAAGGCGACATGCAACAGACGTGAAATTTATACGAAAGGAAGAAGGTGCTGTGATATGCAAATGATTAGCTTTTCAGCGCATTCAGACAAAGCAGGCGCCAGTAGCGACACCTACATTGTGTTTAAATGAGGAAATTGTTCAGCCGGTTCCTCATACACAAATTGCATTTGAACGTTGTTGCCTGGTGAAAAGTTGTTGTGATGCCTCATCAGATGAGACAGGCATATTATCCGCATAGCCGTAATGGATCGTGCAACCACGTCACGAGCCACGAGTCAAGAAACGGGGTCGTTTCTTAGACAACAAGTGTCTGCACGAACAGTTCGCCGACGTTTGCAGCAGCATGGACTCTCAGCTCAGAGACCATGGCTGCAGGTTCCCTTGCGCTGTGTCATAGACAAGAGCGCCTTCAATATGTGATCAACGACGAACCTGGGCGCACGAATGGCGAGATGTCATCTTTTCAGATGAATCCAGGTTCTGCGTACAGCATCATGATGGTCGCATCCGTGTTTGGCGGCATCGTGGCGAACACACACTGGCAGCGTGCATTCTTCATCGACATACTGGCCCATCACCTGGAGTTATGGTATGGGGTGTCATTGGATACACGTCTCGGTCACCTCTTGTTCGCATTGATGGTGCTTTGAACAGTGCACGTTACATTTCTCGTGTGTTACGACCCGTGGTCTACCTTTATTCGAGCCCTGCGAAACCAATAGAAAACGTCTGGTCAATGGTTGCTGAGCGACTGGCTCGTTACCAAGCGCCAGTCACTACGGTTGATGAACTGTGGCATCGTGTTGAAGCTGCATGGGCACCTGTACCTGTACATGCAATCCAATCTCTGTTTGACTCAAAGCCCAGGCATATAACTGCTGTTATTACTGCCAGAGGTGGTTGGTTTGGGTACTGATTTCTCAGGATCTATCCAGCTAAATTTTTTGAAAATGTAATCACTTGTTATTTCTAGTATAATATATTTGTCCAATAAATATCCTTTTGTTATCTGCATTTCTTCCCGATGTAGCAATTTTAATGGCCAGTAGTGTGTGTGTGTATATATATATATATATATATATTAGTTTGGGGAAAAAGTAATCCATTATTTTTTCGGTAGACGTCTGTAGTGATCGATATCTTGTGAGGTATCTATCAAACAATTTCAGATTCATGCTCGTTGGAAAGGTGACATTTGACACTAAAATATCCTCTAGCGGTTTTTTTGTTTGATTAATTCAGTTACAAGTGCAAGTATTAAAAATGGAAGACAACAAACAGAAAATTCGATACATTTTCATTTTCTCTTGTAAGGGCGAAAAAGATAGCCGGGTGGCTAAAATTGTGAAAGGTGTTTATCGTCCTATATAAGACTGTAACAACCAGTTACGTACAATTTTTGTTTTGTCAATTCCGTTGGGGTATTTTTGATGTTAGAGATGCATCTCGCATGTGGATACAGCATAGCCGAAAATGTCTATAAAATATCAAAATTGATCGAAGTTAACCACATGTCAGCAATCGTAACGCGCAAGACCTAAAAATCTACATGAAAGCTGTTTTAAACCTTTTTATAAAGTTCAGGTAAAAATAATGGATTTCTTTTTCCTCAACCTAATATATATATATATATATATATATATATATAGTTGTAACTGCAAACTGTTAATTTTTGCTTGTGATTGGAAATTTCTTTTTTTTAAAAAAAAGACATTAATTAATGCTGATTTTTATAATTTAAACCATTTACATGGTATAAATTTCATTCCAACATTTCAATACTATCAAACATATTCAGAAAACTGTCAAATAAGCATTTCAAGTTTCAATATAATTGTAACTCTTTAAAAAAAAAATGTTTAAAGATAGGAAGTACATAATTAGTATAAAAAGATTAAAATATATTTCTTTAGGGATCAACTAACAAGATTAAACTTCATTTAATACTGAAAAAAATTATGTGAATTGTTTCAACTGCATTGTTATCATATACATACATGTAAACATTACAATGAAAATAGCAAGTTTGGCAATAGAATTATGAGACATTAGCAGAACAATATTTAAATTTAATGCAAATGTTTTTAATATTCATAATTTTAAAAAATGATTAAAAAATCTCCATAAGCATATCCTAGGTTAACCAATTTTTTAAACAAAAATTAAAACAATTTTTTCCAGACAAATAACAAGTTTGAATTTTTAGAAATAATTACAATTTAAACAACTTACCTCTAGTCCCATAGTATATGTGAAGGATAATATTTTTTCTGCCATTGTAATGCTGATAGGACTCAACGTCATTTTTCCAGAAGACTTTCCTTGTTCCACAGAAGTTTCCCAAACAGATGTTATTAAACTATTGAGAACTTCAAGAGGTTTAGCAAACAAATCTGCAGTATGTAATCCATTTTTAAGCAGTAAGTCATAACCACCTAATAGTTCAATTAATTGTAGAAAGTTGCATTTGGGATCACCTAAGTTAATGGGTAGCATCTTCTCAAGGTTGTAACTTTCCTTTGATTTTAAATATTTTAAGCAGAAAAATTTAAAATCTGATTTTTCACAGAACCTTCTTAAGACACCAGCCACCTATACAACAATTAATACAACAATTATGCACAAATAAAAAGCAATAACATAATGTATATCAATATTCAAAAATAATAAAATGCTGAATATTCTGGTAAAAGTAAAATTCTTTTAAAAAATGCATACATATATTTCAAAACTAATTTTTATGATACTAAATTATACACTGAAATATTTTCATAAGCTATTTAAACATCATAAATACAACTTTTTAAGTTAAACAAAGCATTGAAGTTTAACATTGGTGAAATTTGATGATGTTGTGATTTAATGTTCATTCAACAAAATATCAGATGTAATAATTATGAAAAAGTTACTATATTAATATTGGCAAAGTAACTGATTTTTGGATCATATTTCAGATAAATTTCAGAAGATGTTTCTGGTGATACATACACTAAAACATATATGGAATGAGATTCAAAAATCAGACACAGATCAACAAATGACTTATATATAATCGTCAGAATAATCCACAAAACAACAACAAATAATTTTAATATTATGTATTTTCATCTTGCAATATATCATCATTGGTTGGGTTTATGAGATTTATAAATATTTACATACGATCTCAAAATAGAAGCATATAATCATTTTCAATCAATAATTTGTTTAATTTGAATACAAAACACAATCTAGTGTATATACAACAAGTTTATCCTATTACAGAGTAGCTAGCACAATGCCTTGTTCACAATTTAGATTCAGGGAATTATAGGAATTGTCATACGAGAACTCAACCATACACTTTTAATAACTATAATTTAACTCATTATAACTAAAAATATTTTTCATTTGTTAATGAATATGTTTATATATAAAATGAATATGTTTAAATATAAAAAACTCCCCATCAGTTCCAACAAAAAAGCTACAGGTAATGACTGTTTGTACAGAATTTCAAGTTGCTAATCTGTTAATCTCTCTCTCTCTCATTATCATTAAATTTCACTAAATCGTTTAAATGTCTGCTCTTATGGATATTTTTTATTTCACATTAATTATTGACATTATTTACGTCGAGATTATTTTCAGATCTGATTTCTGTATTGTTCATGATGGAAAGCATATTTTATCATACACTATTTTCCAACTCTTGACACTTTAAAGCATTTAGAGTGTCAAGAGTTATAAATCACCATTTTGAAAAATGTTGATTTACCGATCATCAAAACTGAATAGCCAATGCATTCAGCCATAATTACAGCAAACACTTTTTAAAAATGGATTAAAATATAAAATAAATTTTCGTTTATATTTTTTATAATGTAAAATACAATAAAATATTTTAAACTATAATTTTACTAAATAATGCATTCATGATTAGAGACATAAAAGTACACAAACAAGAATATGTTCATATAATTTAAAAAATTAAATTACTTTTATCAAATAATAAGTTTGAACATAAATATTTACAGATAATAATATTCAAAAAACAGTTTAAGCATAATAGTTTTGTTTTTTTAAGAATTTTATAGTTTAATAAATAATCTTAAAAGATATTTATATAAAATATATAGTTTTCATTTTCATTTATAAAAATATTTAACAGTCTGTAATATATTTATTGAGCATATGCATATTGTTTGCAATTTAACTGTAAAATAATTTACAGCTGTAAGATAAAATAAGAGAAACAATTTTATAATTTTAATAAATACTGGAAATATTATTTAATACTAACTTCTAATGGCAATTTTGCAGATACTTCAGGATCTGTCATATCAAATCCTAGTGAAGAAGGGTCAATAGCAAACAGTATAATAATCTCCCATAAGCTTGAGTTCCATAAAACTTTAACAAATTTTTCATGAAACCATTTTGCTTCAATTGAAAATACAGATCCAATAAAATTCAAAAGTCTCACAAGCACAGTACATTTCAATCTGCAATAAAATGAAAATAAATGAATTATATGATTTAAGATATATAATTAAAAATATCAAGTTGAATAAAAAGTAATAGATTTTAAAATTCATACCATCAGAGCATGTTTGGAAAAAAATTTTAACTATCAAACAAAATCATGAAATATATTTTGTAGGAAAATAAACTATATGATATTCAATTACATGAATATTTGTACATCCAGGCACATAAGGAAATTTTTGGTCCTGTGTTATGTTATATTCATCACCATCACATGAGATAAGCAATGTTTCAGCAATACATGAATACAACAGCAAGTAGCTCAGTTCTCAGAATTTGAGAAAGCAGAGGGCACTGATATCACATGAAACAGAGATATGACATCATCAACAAGAAGAAATAACCAAAATCAACAATGATACATGTGACTCAGAAGTAGAAAATTAGCAGTCACAGTTACAATGTGACTTGATTTTGCAAGCTCATGAAACTATTCAAAAAGAGATATCTGAACTATTTAGTAGAAATGTATATCCTGAACTATTTGGTAGAAATCTATCCAACTTATCACACACCTTTGCCAGGACTTTCAACAGACATTCAGAATTGGAGTGTCAATTAACATCCATGAGGAAACCTATCTACTAGTTTACCATAGTTGTGCCTTCAATCACGAGTTTGATTACAAAAACCAGCAGATCAACTCAGAAAACTTAGAGCTCAGCTCACATCACTAAATAAAGATGACAGAGAAACAAAAAATAAAGGAAACATTTATCGTCTATTATATGAGTATGAAGGTTTAAATTTGTTATCTTGAAAAGATTGTATCTTATGAAACTATGTTTTATTAATAGTGAAATTTGATAAACATAATGTTAGGCTTTCTACATATTTATGAGGACATAAATTGAAATCCAGGTGCAATAACTGGCCATCTCATCACAAATGCCTACCGCATTTATCTGGATATCCATTTGCTTCTAACGCTGTAACAATTTTACAAAAGAAATAGATTTTACATTTAGGGTCAGCATTCCAGACTTCATTTTGCAAGGTTTAACATGAGTTAGGATATAAAGCAATAGCAGAATAGAGTAAAACTAGAATACAGAACAGAAATAATCATTTTGAGCTTTTTAATTGTTATCCCTACCGTCTAAAATTTGTGATTTAATTAACTATCATAGTCTAAGCCAAGTGGCCAAAAATACTGATAGTTGGCATGCAAAAAAGACTAATAATAATTTTTTCTAAGAGGGTCACTGCTGTAGTTGCTGTTCCTATAGGCTCCTCTCCATATTGATGGTGAAAAATATTGCTGTTCACTTCTATCCCTCAATTAATTACTTATTAGTAAAAAAGTCATACATAATAGAACCTCATTTAGTCATTATCATTATCATTCAGAATCAGATACAATATGTAAAAGAACATCATAGGAATAATTACAGCAAATAATTTATTAATATTTATTCAAGAATTATTAATTATATTTTAAAATTCATATAGTTTGTGGAAAAGTATTTATACACTAACTTGAAAGTTTAATCAACTTTCAAATTAGTATAAAGTTGAAAAAACTGATTATTTATCAATTTATGCAATTCATAAGTTATATAATGAAAAAGTACAACAAAAACAAAATATAAAATCTAATATTTCAAAAAAGAATTTGAAAAAAAAAAGAATATTTTTGCAATTTATAAAAAATAACTGCTAATTTTTACTCTCCATTCTTTCTTTCTAACAATTAACAGAGAGCTTTTGCAATCATTGGTAGAAATGGTGAATGAGAAAAATTATTTCAAACTTTTAAAAATGGCTAAATATATTTTTATTCATAAACAAAAATTCTGGAAAGCAGATGCTAACTCAATTAAAATAAATGGATATTTTTAAAAAAAAACGTTTAATATAAATGCATACTTTAATAAAAAAAAATGCTTAAAATGCACATTTTTATTGAAATAAATAATATGTAGCAAAAAACTTGAAATAAAATTTGTGTCAGATTTTAATAAATTAACCCTTCTTTGCATGATTATTTTCTTTATTGGTGAAATAAATCAAGTTGATATAATTCATGTTCAAAATTAAAGGAAAAATGGTTAAAAAAATCTTAGTATATATTTATAGTATAAATTTAGCAAAAAACAATATGCTAAAAATTTCCAGCATCATTCAAAGTTAGATCATTAGCTTAGTACTAAATAGAAATAAAAGAGGAAAATAACAGAAACACATGTTAAAAACCTTTCTTCCACTCATTTTCAATTTTTTAGCAATAGAAACTCTAATATAATAAAACAAAATTATAAATGAAATCATACGTTTATTGCAACTACAACAAACATCGGGATGAGACAACTTAAAGCTCGTTTCACTGATAATGACACTTGTTTATTTTTGACAGCTATGTTTCTTTTTATGCAATGGACATTAAAAAGGTATCCAAACACGATCAACTTAAAGTGAACTTGTTCTTTTATATAATTTTTGGGCATTATAGGTTATAATGGAAATTTCCACCATTATGCAAAGAAGGATTAATATTAAAAATGGGGAAAAAATTAAATCCTGTGTATTTTAAAATCAAAAACTTATTGAAAAA
>JAPDSC010103070.1:24739-35091 GCA_026290005.1 Latrodectus geometricus
TTTAAACAATTTTGATATAGATGAAAGTCTTACATCAAAGTTGTTTACTTACCATCTAAAACATTTTGCAATAACAGTTGTTTAGAAAACGCCCATTGGTAGCATTCCATTGAAGTTTGAATAGCCTCTAACCAAAAAGATATGGATTTATAAGACATGGAATTAGATGATTTTGCTTGAGAAAAATTTTTCAGCACATTTTCAAACCTATAAATGAAATATAACATAATTTTCTTTTGTCAATATTAAAATTACTTTTAAAGTTCAATACAAAATGAATTTCGAAAAAAAGATAAAAATGAAAGCAATAAATGTAATCAATTTAATTTTTAAAAATACAAATGCAGATATTTGAAGGAAAACATTTAAAACTATAATCGCACAACTCAAAAAATTTTTTGTAATATAATTATCTTAAAAAGAAAAGAAAAACTTACAGCTGTCAGAAACATTCTATCAGCTGGATGAGTAGTGCATATACATACTTTTAAATACCAACATACAATAAATTATACTAATTGTTCTAGAATAGTTTTTTTTAAGAAAATTTTAAGAATAAATTATATAAATGACTATAAACGAGTTTTGTAATTAATGTGAAATATAATTTAATCAGCATGTTTATTGTATTCTTCATTCATTACTTGTACTAAAAGTTCTATTTTTAAAAAATCTCCATTGAACAAATAGTATTTGGAATATGTTACGCTTAGAAACATGTTTGATTCTTATGATTGATTTTTATAATGAGTATTATATATAATAATTTCAATTATCTGAATTATTAGAAGTCTGAAAAATGTCTGTCAAAAACACAAATATGCACTTGAAATAATATGAGAAAATTATGTTATATATAAATTATGTTATATAAATTATGTTATCTGTAGATTAATATTAATTTTATTTTAAAAAGCATGTACTTTTTAAATTATGCAAGAAACTTAACACATTCAATATTTTAAGCTTATAAGAAAACTAACTAGACATAAATATCAGTAGAAAATATAAATATCTTTATTATAGTGAAATAAAATATTTGAAATTATTAATTTAAACACAATATGTAAAACTAACAATTAATCTAGAAACTCATGCAAGATCTTTTGTCACTTTTTACTATTCAAATAATTTTAAATAAAATTGGTGGTGTTTGAGTTTGTTGATTCAAAAAAATTTCTATATTAATAAAGTAAATAATTGATAAAAGTACTACTTTGAATTTTTAACCAATTAAATTATCATAATCAAATATACAACTATGAAAGAAAGAAATTCTTTCAAACATTAGAGAAAGTGTTAATAAACATTCTCACAGGTTTACAAATCAATAAATGAAATTATAATAAACAAAACTTGATACACATAAAGTTTTTCAAAATATGCATTTCTCATTATTTTATAACTTAGCTACATATAAAAACTATTAATAAAAACTCAATTAATTTAATGAGAATAAACTCAGATACTATGTTTCAATCTTTTATATATTTGAAATATTTGAAGATGGAAAAAGAAATTGTTTTTACTTTTATAAAAAATACTATCCATATAAACAAAAAATTTTGATGATTATTAAACAAATCTTTCATGGGTAGTAAGTTTATACAATTTCCAATTCTAGCAATTTTTCTTCATTTTTTTCTGTAATAAATAAAATTTAGTTTTTCAAACTTTAAAATATGTTTTAAAAATTAAAATATTTTTATATAAATGTATCAGTACATCAATTACTATAACTGCATAATGCAAAAAAATTATTGAAATAGTTATAAAGCAATATGTTATTTATGATTTTTACACAAAAATATTTTTAAGTTACTTATTAGCAAATAAAAGTTGAGATCAATATAAAAATTTTGACTTACACATCTTCCACAATATTTTTACTAGAGACATTATAAGCTAGGATATATGCAGTAGGGCTTTGTGATGCTATAAAATAGTATATTGACAATTACAAATTAAAGAAAAATATTTAATTTACATTGATTGAAATTTAATCAAATTTTATTGTATTAAAACTTAGAACACATGTTTCATAATAATTAATAAAAATAAAAAGACAAGCAATGAAAATTGTTTTTAAATGATATTTTTTAATTACATAATTGTTTGTACTTTTATTTAGAAAGCAGGATTTTGCTACTACATAAGAATAAATAAAATAATTATAATCAAATTATACTATTAAGCAATTTAACTAGCTAAATGACATTTGATAAAAACTGATAAGGTAAAATAGATAAATTAAGTAAATAAGATTACTTTGTACATATTTCCTAAAAATCCTAACATATAATGTTCTATGACAAAACAGACCATTCATTGAAGTAGATATCATTATATGCAACTTTCTCCCAGAGAAATACTGAGAATAAGTACAGTGCTGCAATAAAATCTTTAGGTGGAATCTGAATGGGTAGACTGAGTTGCCTATTTTCTAGAGTTTCTCTAACTGAAGATCCTTATTGTAAGGAGGTGATCCCCCTCCAATCCCTATGTGTATGTGTTCCAAAGTACCAGTAAAACAGACTTCATTTTCATATGTGACAATGCCCAGCCACACAAAACATATGCTGTTTAGCAACCACTGGAAAGAAAAAAAGATATCAAAATGGATGAGCTTGCTTAAATGGCAAATCCATTTCAATATCTTCAAATGGACTGGCCTGAATATTCCCTTGGTTTAAATGCCATAGAACATGGTTGAGATGCTTTGGAGAGACTGCTTCTTGTCATATTATTACATACTCTGAGGAACACTCAACAAAAGAAACAGATGCTGATTGTGTAACATCAAAATCTATATGCTTCAGATTGTTGGACAATCTGATGTTGAGTACGGAAAGACGGGGTGTGGAGCAAACCATGGTGCATTAAGAGTAGGGCATATCCCATACTAAGTAACATGTTATTTTGCCTCTTAAACAAGCAATCATATATAATGATGCTATGAGGTTAATAAAAATTCTTTGTTTGAAACATTGACTAAAATTTCCTTTCTCTAATTTTTGAATTAAAAACAAATATAACTAGGTTTATTTAAATTATAAGTTATCAGCAATTATATATATGTTTAAAAAATTTTATGATACCTAGACAAATTTATAGTAGTGTATATTTTAATACATAAGAAAAAACACTTGAGCACAAGGAAATCCTGTTGACTTCTTAGATGAAATAAACAGTAAATAACAAGATAAATAGGTTAAAAGAATTTAAATAAAGTAAGCTTTCTAAACCTGAAACAAATGGCAATAGCTTAATAACCAAATCCATGCATTTATGTCTACTTTCTGTTTGGATGCAACCACATTGTTTTATTAGCCACATAACTGCAGATTGCAATGTTGCATCTTCTAAACACCTAAAACAATTTAAAATTAGTATATATGGTATTATATTAATGTGATTCAAATATAAATGCATAAAACATCTATGGGACATTTAAATAACAATAGTAATTCTAAAAATCCTTTAATATTTAATTCTTGTTACATAATGACTGCTTTTTTAGAATTTCCACCTTTCAGCCTTACAAGGAGAGGAAATGATGCCACCTTACTCAGTGGAGCAGCCACAGGGTGAGCCAATGAGAGGGAAAAGCCAAAAATGGGAGGGTCTTCATAATTTAGAAGCAGAGACTGAGCTAAAGACTCAGACTTGGACTGCTATCCTCAACTGCATCATTTTACATGGAGGACATTGTGGCCACAGCATATTTCATGTGCACCATCCACCATTAGAGAATTTGATGAATCTTCTATTGGGTCAGGATTCAAACTCACTACCTCTGACAATGAGAACAAATGCCCTAAGCAACCAGGTCACCATAGCCATAATTCTTAAATATTTTATAATAGATTTTTATTCTGTTTCATATTACATAAATTTTGTTTACAACTCTAAAATTTAAATTTAAAACACATTCTATATGATTGGAACTAAATTTTGTAAAATGTTAAAAGCTGAATTTTATAAATAATTAAATCAAAACGTAAAAATATATTAGAAGGACATTTTAAGAAACTCTCTCATTCAGAATAGTTATAAAATATATTTCAATAATGAAAATTAATCAATTAAACAACACATTGTCACATAATATGATTGATTAATAAATAACAGGAAGATATATAAATTAATTATATGGTAAATCAAAATGGAAAAATAATCATGACTTTATTTTATAATATTTAAAAGGTTTTGAATGTTATAAGCATTTGTTACTCAATACTGATAAGTTTTGATAAGCAATTAATCTAGTTTGAAAAATAACTTTTAAATTTAATAATTTACTTATACTAAATGCTTTTAAATATTTACAAAAAAATTAAGCATTATCTTCATAATAATTATTAGATGATTTTTACAAAATCAAGTTTTTTAAAAAAATATTTTAAATTAAAAACTACATAAAATATTGCAAAATTTATTTTAACATGAAAACAGTCTCTTCAATGTAGAATTTAAATTAATTTTCTTTCAAAAAATTTTTATTCTAAATTTGTGCAGAAACAAAACAATTGGGCATTTAAAGCAATGAATCATTCTTTCAAAATGAAACCTTTCAATTGCATACATTTGTAAGCTTTTGAAAAATTAGATCAAAACACTGTTTGATGAGATCAATGAATAAGTAAAAGGAAAATTAAATGACATTAAATTCAAAATTAAAACGAAAATATAAGCAAATGTAGAGGCTTGTGACAAAATTTAATAATAAAAAGACAATACATTAATCTTTTCTAAAATCATAATGTAGAAGGCATTAAGAAATAAAAGCACCATAATAATTACATAAATTAATTTTAAAACTGCATAAGTAATCATAAACAACTCGTGTACATTCAGCTTATCATAGTCAAAATAAAAAAAAACCTCTTTAAAATTTTATTTATTAGGATAAGTAATTACTGCAATTTTATTTTGAAATTGTATATAAAATATTATGCTCAATAATTGGCAAAGTCACAAAAAAATTCAAGCAGAAATATGATTAAATAATTCTTACTCAGGTTTTTTCCTTGATGCTTCAGTTTTCAAAAAGTGTTTATGTTTAACTACAATAATTTTTTCTATATGGTTTAATGCAATTATGCACTGCTTCTGTGTTCCTGTAAACATAATATATATTTTTAAGAACCATTATTTAAATACTAAAGTTAATAATAAAATTTATTTCAAAACAGAAAATAAAAAATATGTAAACAACTTTGTGTTTTTTACGGAAATGTTTACTATGATTGTTAATTTCTTAGGTACAGTGGTGCCTCACACAACGAACTTAATTCGTTCCAGGAGCAAGTTCGTAATGCGAAAAGTTCATTATGTGAAACGCGTTTTCCTATATAAATACATGTTAAAAAAAAAAATTCGTTCTGTAGCATAAAATATGCTTAGATGACATACAAAAAGATAAATTTTTTGTTATTATTTTCATTTAGATACATACATCTAAAAACATAATTTTTTTAATTTTAAGACAGACTAAGTAGAGTCTACCGAATCTTGCACATCTTCATCCATTTTCTGCTTTTTGGCTGATGGTTTCATGAAAAACCTGTCCAAAGTCATTTGTTTTTCTCTTTTCTTCAACATCTGCCGGAAATAACGGACAAGACTATAGGAGTAAAGATCGTAGATCCTGTTTGCTTCAGCTGAATCCGGATAGTAGGCATTGGTAAACTCCTGAACTGCTTTCCATTTGACCAGGATGTTCTTGATGTCAGCAGTTGGGATTGGTTGATTGTTTGATTGTTGATCCTTGTTATCAGATGACGCTTCTCTTTCTGCATTGTCCTGTTGCAGAAGAAGAAGAAGAATACGAAGAAGAGCTGAAAACAGAAGTGATTCTAGCTCTTCAGTTTTCAGCTCATCTTCATGTTCCTCAATAAGCTCCTCTACATCCTCTTCCTCTACCTCTAATTCCAGCCTTTGGGCCACTGTGATGATATCCTTCACCACTTTTGTGTCATCAACAACTGCTTCTTCCAGGGTCCACGAGGGCACAAACATCTTCCAAGCAGAAATGAGGGTCCTTTGTGACACTTCTTCCCAAGCCTTCTGTATAAATCATATTGCCATAAGGATATCAAATTTCTTCTTCCAAAACTTTTGGACAGTCATATTGACTCCACCAAACTCGCATTCTTCAAACACCTTATTAAAGAGGGCTCTAGTATAGAATTTTTTAAAGTTTGCAATAACTTGCTGATCCAGTGGCTGAAGAATGGATGTGGTGTTTGGTGGCAAATACTGCCTGATAAATGGATACTTTTCCTGCAATATTTCCTTTAGGTCTTTTGGGTGAGAAGGAGCATTGTCAAGTATCAGAAGGGCTTTGAGTGGCAGTTCTTTTTCCAGCAAGAATTTCTTCAAGGCAGGAGTAAAGGTTGCCAGAATCCATTCGTTGAAGATAACTTGGGTCACTCAGGCTTTTTGATTGGACTTCCAATGGATAGACAGTTTGGACTTAATGTTATTTTGCTTAAAAATTCTTGGATTTTCAGAGTGATAAACCAATAGAGGTTTGATCTTGAGGTCTCCGCTGGCATTAGACGAAAACATAAGGATAAGTCTGTCCTTCATGGCTTTGTGTCCTGGCAATTTCTTCTCCTCTTTTGTAATGAAGGTTCTGTTCGGCATTCTTTTCCAGAAAAGACCCGATTCATCGGCATTGAACACTTGTTGTGGGCAGTGTCCTTCATCCTTAATACATTTTTGAAAGTTAATAGAGAACTTTTCAGCTTCTTTCTTGTCAGCACTGCCAGCCTCACCATGCATAGTAACGCTGTGGATTCCACACCTTTTCTTAAATCTAAAAAACTACCCTCTGCTGGCTTTAAATTCTTCTTTGTTATCTTGATTGCTGCTACTTCCAGGGACATTTTTCTTTAGATCGTCATAAATTATCTTGGCTTTGTGACAGATAATATCTTGGGTTGTTACATCACCTTTCACCTGCCTGTCCTTAATCCAAATCGCTAATAGCTTCTCATATTCCTCGTGGATTGAAGACCTATGTTTTTCATTAAATAGTTTTGATACTCCTTTGGCTACTTTGGCTGATTTGATTGCATCCTTATTTGTCAAAATGGTGAAAATGGTGGTCTTGCTTAGGCCAAACTCTTTGACAAGGTCACACTGTTTTACTCCACATTCACTCTTTCTAATTATTTCCTGTTTCATTTCAACAGAAATCACATTCCTGCTTTTTTTAGAACCCATGATGTAAAAAAATATTGAGTTTAACTTAAAAGGACGACTGCTGTGATACGTGCTTAAGTTAAGCACAGTGATTAACGACCGCAGTTAGTCACTGCCCTTAACTGAGAGAGGATGCAATACATAGGCTACGATCGTGGAAGCTCGGGCGACTTCGTTTTGTGAAGCAAAGTTCGTTGTATGAAACATGAAATTAACGAATAGGAAGTTCGCTGTGTGCAGTGTTCGCTGTGTGAGGCGTTCTTTATGCGAGGCACCACTGTACTAGAATATAAAAAACATTTATGATAAAGAAAATTTATATTGAAAATTATAAATACTTAAAATATAATACTTCATTCAGTTATTCCGAAATATCAAAATCAAATGAACTACTGATTGAATATGAATACATAAATCATTTCTTTAACTTACAAAATTTAGCAATTAATTTCTCTAAATTTTGATGAGTGAAAATGCTTATAAATGTAAAAGTATAGTAAGAAAAGGATGAGAAATTCATTTTAATTTTTCATTTTCTCTACTAATAAATCTATTTAAAGCAAAAAGATGTGGTATTAAATATTATATTTTGAAATATCCATCCATATTTACATAATTCATATTACTTCTCAATGAAAATTAATTTCCTGAGATGAGTAATTTTAAACTTTAGTTAATATGGTTTTATTTAACAAAAAAAAAATTGGAATGCAAAATAAATTAAAATACATACAATTGTAACATTCGTATTCTTTAAAATGTACAGTAAATACATATATAAAAAAAGGCCTAATCTATACAATTTTCATGTAGATAAATATATTAACATAGATTAAAATAACAAAGAATTAAAACACACACAAAAATGTTTGCCTCTATATATCAGTATTACCTAATGAAGAGTTATCAGTATGAGAAATAGCAAGACTGTCAACAAATAATACAAGAAAGTGGATTGTATACTTCTTAACAAGATGTTCTTCATTGCTATAAAGTAAAAAATAAATATATGATTCAGGCATTTGTATACATGCTATATTAATAACTAAAATTGAAATACTGTGAAGATTGTAAACACATAGGTTAGACTAAGTGTGAAATTGGCTGCATATATTAATGTGCATACTGATTACTTTTCAACTCAACATATATTAACAAACATAATAAAATTATGTGTTAATGTATAATAAAAGTCAACATATTTAAGTAAGTAGTAATAAAGAAATTTAGTAAAGATATTTTCATTCCTTGTATTAATAATGCAAACCACTTAAGAATAAATTTAATTATTTAATATTATAACTGAAATTCCAAAATAACTATATGACTTGTCTGCCTATTCCGCAATGTACTTATGAATAAGCCATATAATAGTATATTGATACATCAGATGAATTATAATCAGCAGTTTTCCCTATATTTTGTACTTCTATTAGATACAATTATACTCAATAAATTAGCAATCATATAATAATCTTTATACATAATGTTCAAAAGATAAAAGAATTCCATTGAATAATTAAACTCTAATGCCATCTTAAAACTTTAATTTTGATCTTCAAAAATACTTCTCATTCCTGTTATTAAGAACATGTCCATAGATAATCTGCATTGTATGCAGATATTGAGCAAGTTTAAGAATATAAACAACCAAAAAAATTAAAGATTTTATCAGTCAACAGGAGCATTAGGGGCAAAAATTATTAACAACTACTTCATATGATCCAGATGGACAGTAGGACATATAAATGAGCAAAAAATAATATATTTCAATCAAATCTTATTTTCTAGTAAATATTGATAAAAAAATTTTAAAGAACTTCTGAGATATTAAATAATGCGCAAAAATCTCACTGTAACTTTCTACAAAGGATACATTATAACTACATGGATACTGAAAAAATATTTAATCTATCAACCAAAATTTAAGTTTGCAAGAAATGAAACTTATTTTCAATACAATTATTTAAAAATTATTGAATTATATTCAAATATATGCAACTCTATTTAACTAAAATCATTATATTTAATTCATTATAATTCTGCATTCAATATGTTATAAGCATTAGAAAAAAATATAAGATAAGAATACTTTTGATTTTTAAATATAAGATATTTTCATGAACAATGATAATAAATGAAAAATATCAGTGGAAAACAAAACAATTCAAGAGCACATATTGTTAAAATAAAACTCATGAGCTTCTTAGAGATAATGTATACTTAAAATTTAATGTATTCATTCTTTCTTTTAGACTGATATTTAAACATAGATTAAAATAAGATTAGAAAGTGTAATAAACAATCTTAGATAATTTGAATTTTTCCCAAAGAATAAAAATATATGTATGTATATATAGTGAGAAAAAAAAGAACAATTTTTAACTAACTCCCCAGCACTACAACACCTCCACAACAAGATTTCCAAGTTAGAAGAATAGGAAGAGGAACTCCCTCTAAAAGCCCATTGCTTTTTAATGATCGATAACAGAAGCATGTGATCTAGCATAAATATGATGAAGGATAATACTGTGATGATTAATGAGATGAGGCCACTAGGCTACCAAATTTAAATGCAACATATATAATTGCAAACAGTAGAAGGCAATACTGATGGTTTGGTTGAGTGGTAGTACCTGTCAATGAATTATTTCCTGCACACTCCTCCCACACATTCTATAACACCTTCTTGGATTGAAGTTGAGCATATGAAGTTGATACAGGTGGGTCAGAAGAGGGACACACAGTTCTATGACGTTTTATGTTATGGTACATAAGCTACTTCTTATCTCCTATCACAAGAATGGGTTATTTTTATACCAGTAAAATAACGAACATGGGTCACCATTCAGTCATTTTGTTAATTAGCTGCCAGGTATGTGAAACCCAACAATCCAACTTTTTTTATAAAACCCAAGTTAACCAACTATGTCTCAACCATTGCACAGTATACATTGAAAATCTGCACTAATTCTTGCATGGTAGGATTCAGATCATTCTTAATGAGTTGGTCAATATAGTTTTCCCAATTTCTGATAATCATTCACTCCTAGCCTAAGCTTGACAGCTTCTGTTTCCTTCCCTATATTTATGAAAGCATCAATGACAAGGGCTTTCATTTATTGCATGCTCTCAATAAA
>JAPDSC010103077.1:0-11333 GCA_026290005.1 Latrodectus geometricus
ATAATTTTATTTTCGTGTTTATCATTTAGTTCTTTAATCACGTAATGCAGTGCTCCGCAACGTTTTTTTATTCGTGGCACACCAAAAGCTTTTTCTGGTTTTCACGGTACACCAAATTTAATAGGTATAAATATAATAAAACAACACGTATACACATCAGAAAATAATACATTAATTAATATTTTAATTCGTTTTATTTTACATATTTACAGTATTATATGTACATAACATATATAATTAATTACAAAACTACAATAATACAAAAAAATAGGCAAAAAGGGTAATTAATGTGATACTTGAGCTTGTTTCAAGGAACACAAGTATTTTATATTGGGCTCGATATTTGATAGTGCAACTCGAAGTTCTTGATCGAGATTTTTTAAGCAAGACCGCTTATCATTTTTAATTATAATAAGTGTCGAAAAGCTTTGTTCGCATGAATATGTTGTTGAAAAGGGGATTAAAATTGAAATAGCCTGTTTTGAAATTTGAGGATATTCATTCTTAGCCGAAATCCAGAAAACATCCAATGGAACTTCTCCAAAATGTAGTTTTAACGTCCCGTCGTTACTCAGTTCAATAAACTCTTCTTTAAATTTAAGAGAAAATGCATCAACAGATTTTTTTGCATTAGTTGCAAAAGGATTGCGAATCCAATCATATTCTTCACTTTTAATCGAATGAAAATAGTAGTCGAATTTATTTTCCAGTGTTGTTAAATGGGATTGGGCCAGA
Organism: Latrodectus geometricus; assembly: GCA_026290005.1. Lineage (NCBI taxonomy): Eukaryota > Metazoa > Arthropoda > Arachnida > Araneae > Theridiidae > Latrodectus > Latrodectus geometricus. Next base: position 736 of record JAPDSC010103077.1, read on the forward strand.
TCGATAATTAATTGCCTATTTTCAATTATTGTATTATGAACCCTTTGAAACGGTTGTAAAGAGTTGTTACTTAGTTCATTCTGTCAAAGTTCCAGTTTATTTTTGAACCCTTGCAATTTGTCGGAACAGGTTAATAAGTTTTCATTCGGACCTTGCATTTTTCTATTAAGTTCATTAAGATGGTCGAAAATGTCAGCCATATATGCAAGTTTGGCGATCCAACTGTTATCTTCGAAGTGCTGGCCGAGTTCGGGCATATTTTGATTTAGTAAAAACTGATGCACTTCACAGCGAAGTTCAAACAATCTAGCCAACACTTTTCCTCGGGATAACCAACGTACTTCAGTATAAAATAATAAAGATTTATGTTCTGAACCCATTTCTTCACAAAGCATTTCGAAAATTCTTGTATTTAAAGCTCTTGATTTAATAAAATTTATAATTTTGATGCATTCATTCATAGTTTTTAAAAGTTGTTCTGGTAAATTCTTCACCATCAATACTTCCCGATGTATGCAGCAATGTGTAAATTGTATTGCCGGATTTTGTTGTTTTACATAGGCAACAAAACCCTTTATGTTACCAGTCATTGCTGCGGCGCCATCAGTACAAATATTCATGCAGTTACTCCATTGTAGATTATGTATTTTGAAGAAATCATCAGTTACTCGAAAAATATCCTCTCCAGTAGTTCGTTCGGAAAGTTTTTTACAAAATAAAAAATTTTCTTTTATGCAATCTTCGTCAACAAAACGTACAATTGCAATTAATTGTGCTTGATTTTTAATATCCGTTGACTCGTCAATTTGAAGAGCAAAATTGTTAGCTGCGATCAATTTCAAAATAAGCGTGTTCAAAATATCTGTTGACATGTCGCCAATACGTCTTTTAATAGTTTCAGCTGACAGTAAAACCTTACTCACTTCCTGAACCTCTTTAGGTCCAAGCATAACTCGCACAATTTCCATACATGCTGGTTTAATAAGTTTTTCTCCAATAGTATGAGGTTTCTTTTCACGAGCTATCAATTTTGCAATGTAATAGCTAGCTTCTAATCCTTTATCGGAAACAGATACGGTCGACATCATAAATTTTTTTTGTTTTAAATTTTGAGCCAAAAACTTTTGAAAATATGATATATCCTTTTTAGCACAATTCGGATGTTTGAAGTTAGATGGCGATTTAGTTTACTAGGCATCATTGAGTCGTTTGTTAATTGTTCGTTGCAAATTACACATAATGGTTTCGGAGCCGCTTCATCGCCGCACCAATAAAAGCCATAACGAATGTAGTCTTCGGAGTATTTTCTATTCACAATCTTTCTTTTCTTAGCAATACTGCTTGTGCAAGGTTCATCATCTTCTGCCCGAGAAGTAGATTGTTTTCCAAATAAAAATTTATCCATATTGAAATGGGCACAAAAATAAATCACGTTAATAACAAACACGAATGGTTAATTTATAAACTTCTGCGATTTAATTTATAGGGGTAAGAAGTGATCTGGTTGTATGTGTCCAGTAGAAATTCGTATCTAACACTGACAATATTATATTAGGTTCGTTCTAAATCCTAAACAACGCTGTCTGCTGACTATTGAATTCTGCGCAATCACTGTTTTTCAGGAACAGTCGATATAAACATTGTGCAGGTGGTTAGGAGCGTTTCTATTGGTTGTGATGACATTTTTAGCTAGAGCTGTATTCGCAAATTTAATCTACAGAGTCCATCTTCTATTGACATCCATTTCTTCTATTGTGTGAATACATTATAGCAAGTGCTAAACAATTGTTATTTTATTTATGGTTTTGCATTGAAATATAGTAAGTATATACAATTCGTTTTTATAAATTGTAAATTTGTATTAGAGTACATTGCATTAAAATAAATATGTTGTATAATTTCAAGCGGCGGCACACCTGTGTTTCAGCGGCGGTACACCGGTGTGCCGTGGCACACCGGTTGCGGAGCACTGACGTAATGTATTAATGCGGCGTCATCAATTTTTCCTGAGTAACAAAGTTCTTTCATTTTTAAAAAATATTCCTGAACAGATTCCGAATCTTTCATTTTTCTTTTACTTAATAATTCGTGAAGATTAGCCGAATTTATTTCAACAGAAAATTCATTGATTAAGGCATCTTTTAATTTTTCCCATGAGTTTATTTGCGGCTCTGTTCTAACAAATAATAAGGCATTTCCGCCAAGTGATCTTTTTACAAAAATAAATTTCTGCAAGTTTGATAATTGAAACAGTTTCGATACGTTTTCAAAATTTTCTATCCAGTTGTTTATGTTTTCATGCGACTCAGCATTAAATTTGGTAATTGTGCTTTCGATATCAGAATAATTGATATAAATATTTTGAGAATCAATCTTTTTACTACTTTCATTAGAAACATCATTCATATATAAAGAATTATTTTTATTTCCACATTGCATTAGAGAATTTGCTTCGTTTTCATTTGTGTTTGTTTCGTCTACTTCTGAATCAGACAAACAGGCAACGCTTATTTCCTCAGCTAACAAGTTCAAAGAACACAATCGCTCAAGTATTCTTTTTCCTACTTCAGATTTATTTCCTTCGAAAAAAATGTTTAAGATATTGGAAATTATTATTAATTCGTTCAAAGAAAAATTATCTTCTATAGTTTTTAATTTTTTTTTAAATTCTTCACTTTCAATAGCAAAATGGAAACCAGAAAATTCTCTTATACGCTTTCGATTCGACCGATCTCCGTCAGAATCGAAAATAAATTTATGTAAAACTTTTACTTTGTCTGACTTAATATTCTTCAATGCAATGCTTATTTCTTTTATATCATTTAACTTCATTTTGACATGAGAAAAATGTACAGATGCTTGATTCGTAAGAATGGAACGGCAGTATCCTAATACTTGGATAAAATCAGAAAAAAAAAATTTTTTTTTAACTTCACAATCACATCAAATTATTATCTACATTATATCAAATTATTATCCATCTTCTGACACCAATATATATATATATATATATATATATATATATATATATATATATGTAGAAATCCCCGGGATGGCAGATTGCAATTTATAATTGCTCGTCTGCATTTCTACTACGTGGATTTGAAATAACTTACGAAATACTCAATAACATGAGATTAATATTTCTAGAGAAGAAAAAACTTAATTCCATGAAAAGTATGCTTATATTTTCGTAATAATTAAAATTTAAGTACATTTTTTAAATATTTTATATATGTAATACTGTATATTATTACACAAAAGTATATTGTTATATCGAATTATATAAAATGTAGGTAATTTAAGCTGTAATAATGTATTAAAATAGTATGTTTATAGTTAAATTTGATAGCAAAAAATTTTTCTAAGTTTAAGAATCTCTCTCTCTTTTTTTTTTTTTTTTTTTTAAAGCTTTTAATTATCACAAGATTCACTTATTTTAAGTTTCTGAAGTGAAAGAAAATCTGTTCTGGAAGTAAGTGTACTTTGCAAATATTACGACCGATAAGACGTTCAAAATACTGTTTTAGAATCATGAAATGATTATTTTTAGCGCCATATTTTTCTTAAATGTTAATTATAATAGTTAACTTAGTTTATTTCTGAAATTAAGAAAAATAACGCCAAGAGTACATAATTTCTATTTAATTTATTTCTCTCATGTGAGGGGAAATGTTATTTTTGGAAGGAGTTTAGCAGAGCGAATTGGAAACGGTCCCCGTCGTCCTTCGGCAGGGAGCAGCTGCGTCCGGGCTCAATGATTGTGACCGGAACGCGGGAAAACTCGCGTGAAATCCTTAAGCACACTTAAGGCTTAGATCAACATCCATTTTTTCCTAACGACCAAACAACCGATTCGAGGAACTCTGGTTCCAGGCGATTTTACCACACATTGCATTCGAAAACACATTTAACGTAGCATCTTCGAATCGAAGGAATAAGAACAAAATATCGTCTGCAATAATTTTTAGAACATTGAATTCATTCATAAAAAAAGTCCTTTTCGAGAGAAAGAATTTGATGGAAATATTCTTTCAGACCCTAAAATGAGTAGGAATAAAGAAAATCACGCATTAAACATTTATTTGATTGTAATAAACTAAATCTAACGGAAAAAAAATAATCGATATAAAAATGTAGAAAAAAAAATATAGAAAAAAATAATCGATATAAAAATAATTTAGATTAAATGTTCCTTTTTTTATTGAATTGATTATCGAAAATATTTAAAAGAAAACACAGGATTAAAGTATCAATAATATATCGAATATTAATAATACATCGATTTTATAGTAATAATAGACTACATAATTCCAAAATGTAGTTACAATTGAAATGTATTACTACCCGATAGAAAAATCATAATCTAATAGTATAGGTTTTAATATATCAAAATAAATATACTGATTTAATGTAGACTAATTCTAAAATGTAAAAAAAAAAAAAAAAAAAAAAAAAAAAAAAAAAAAAATTAGATTTAGGCATAATATTATCATGAAAATTAACAATAGCTATAATATTTTTGTTTATTTAAAAGCAGCTGATGTTGTTGAAAGAACAAAGGGAACGATTGTGTGTATGAGCTTTTTATTTACTGAGGATTCACTACATGTCATGGATTGCTAGTAGAATTTAAATGGATTCCTATTTGAATGCTGTTAGTGTGGCTGCGGTGGCCTGGTTGGAGAAGAGATCCTTGTCGGAGGGTAGTGAGTTTGAATCCCGACACAACCGAACACTCCCACTAAATGTTGATTGTGGCACCCTCTATAGTCGCAATGTCCTCCAAATGAAATGATATCTCAGATCATTCTGGGTTGAAATGACTACTATGAAGTACGGAAAGAATGCTGTTATAAAACAACAAATCCCTGTAGAATATATTTCATATTAGAGCAACATGAAGGGAACGTTTTCTAAAAAGTATCTTGGGCCAACTAATCGACTGAGTAATCAATTGCATTCGGATTTATTCGCTTTTTCTTCCAAACAAAATAACTATGCTAAGCACCGGGAATAGTAGAACTTATTGAAATGCTTTTGGATATACTATCTACAAGTGAAGAAAACCGTTTCAAGCATCCTCCTCGAATAAAGATCATACCGAAATAATGGACATAACATGCCATTATTTAACAATGGCTGAAACCATGAATTTTCATCTCAAATAATCTCGATCCACCGATAAAACACAGATAAACCCAAATATCTTCTCTTTTATATAAAGCTTGAATTAATGATAACATTTATGAAATTCCGCAGGCAAGACAAATTTTTAAATTTATTATTGGTGGTAGATTAAAAATTATCTTAATAAGAATTCGTATTCATGATTCAACGTCATATGATTTTATTGTTCGTATAAATCTTTACAATGGCAAAAATTGATTTTCTTGTTTGTTCTCTATTTTTCTTGTTGCTCGTACAAAAAAGTGTTTCCACGTAAAACCCAAAATTTTACCATCATTTTTAAAAACGTATTCTTTTTTTTACATAAAAATAAATTGGAATTTTTTTTAAATAGCGTAAATGCTGCACTTGAGGAAACTGACATAAGAATATCATATAGGTGACAGATTTTTAAAAAAACAAATTTTTCAGTGCTCCAGGAATCTTATATCCCTTTTGGTTCGGTTAATCTATATCAGTTATTATTATTATTTTTTAATAAAAACTCATTTTTGGTGAATCCGGAATCTACACCCATTTTATTTTTGATTTAATCTTCTTTTTAATAAAAAAAATTTCCAAGCTTTTGAAATTAACATTATATTTTGAAACTGGCCAATGGCTGAGTGGTTACCGTTTCTGTCTCCTAGGCTGTTGGCTCCAGGTTCGAATCTCAGTGCGGGCATGGACGCTTCCTTTCTTTCTTTGATGAACATAACATTGTATTAGTCTATAAGTAACATCAACAACACTTATAGATTAATACAATGTTATGTTCGTCACCACAAAAAATAATGAAGATTTGAAAATAAAAATTTTTACAGAAAATAAACTTTGTTTAGACAGTAATTTTACAAATTGAATGATAATAAATATTAAAAGAAGTACTGAAATTTAAGACATTTCTTCAAATATTTACATTTTCTTAACTTTATTCTAAGTTAATAAAATATTAACTGAATTTAATAAATAAACAATGGAACATAGTTAAACATTGAGATTTTGTCAAAAAATTATCATATAGAATAAATATAGTTAAACTGTTATTATTTTATGTCAAAACACATTAAGAGTTTCATGTAAGGAAGTATTAGTTAATATTTTTAAAATTTATAAATATTTTATTTAAAATTTGAAAAAATAAATGAGTGTGTTTCAATACCGATATTGACAGAGTACATTTTATAATGAATTTCTGAAAGATATGTTTATAATGAATACAATATTTCAATTTACCAGTAAAAACTATTTTATTATCGTTCGATCAAAACATGAACTTTTTAAAATTAATTTTATAACTCTATATTAGGAATTTTACGCAAAAAAATCATTAAATAAAGTAAAATAGTTTAATGAATATATTGAAATTGAAATATTAAATAAGTTACCCAATAATTAATTATTCCATACTGAAAAAATAAACTTTTTTTCATGGGTTCTTTACATTCAAAATTCCGATTTTTTTTTTTCGGTAATGTTTCATAAACTCAATATTTCAAAATCTGTACATGAATTCAATTAAAAATGACCTGTGAAAAGTTGTTCTAATAACTCTTGATTAATAAAGAATTTACTATATGAATGATTGCTGTAAAAATCCAGAAAACGCCTAGCGTAAAGTAAAATCCGGTTCGCAAATCTTAATGTATAGACATTTTTGATAGCACGGTTAAAGAAGTAGCTTTGTGAGTTGGTGTTTTGGTGTAACGGGAAAGTACAAACAGAAGATATCAGAAAGTAATGTTTACTAAATGAATTCCATGATAAAAAAATAATTTTTTTATATTCATAAAATTTTTTACACTCAAAACTATTTCTGTATTTTGCCTCGTATAACCAATAATACCCTATTTATAAACCAATAAAAGCTATTGAGCTAAAAGGAAAATGACATGTACTAGTTTGGTAAAACTTCTTTCCCCAATAATTACAATTTTAATGGCTAGTTTCTGTTTAATTTAATTTATTATTCGAGTTTGTTGTTTTATGAAATCTCAAAATATCAATGCATAGGAAACAATGACATTTCGTCGAACAAACAATCGCCGAATGAATAAGCCTAATTGAATAGACACGACCAGACATACTGCTGGCGTTTTAGAATAAAAATTTCATAACCCGTTACGGTTGCAGTCGATAGTCTGTCAATAATTCGGAAGAATTTAATCTGCCGGTAGGCAAATTTTAATCTCGTTAAAGCCAGACTTTATTATCGAATTGTTTCTCCCTGCAAAAAACAGGGAAATTCACTATGTAGAAAAGTGACGTAAGGGAAAACCCATTTCGTTGATTTGTTGAAAAAACTTGAAATGGCGACAGTATTTTTTTGTTCGAAACCGCTGGAGTTAAGTGATCATTTTGATGGTGGGTCGACTTTCTGTTGGAATCGAATATTTTTCCTATGTTTGTAGTCACTTAAGAAAAACACTTTCTCTTAGGGCGTTCTCCTTAAATATTTCAACACACTCGTATCTCCAATACCCATGAAATATTCATCAGGGCTTGAAATCCCTTTAGGGAAAAATAAAATGGAATCGTTGCTTCTTAGTCAAATGAAACAGATTTTTATTTTTTTGTTTTGATTTTTTCCCCTCCACTTTTATAAAAATGAAAGTATGCATAACTTTCCGCTGAGTTAACCCCTATTCTTCAAGATATACAACTGAAATTTTTAATCCCTTTTATTTATGAATTCGTATTATCGATGCAAGAAGATTGGATTCAAGAATATTTTTATGGAATGTGGATGATTTATTCCATGGACCTTCTAAGAAATTAAGTGGAAAAAATTACTCATGTGCGCTTCATTAAAAATTTTACTTTCTTTCCCAATTATTTTACATTCCGAGAAATTGTTTTACTTTTCTGTTTTATTTCTTCTAAATTTAATGCAATTGATGCGGAAAAAATAATACTAAATTTCAAATTTATTTTTAAAATTTAAGAAATACAATTAAAATTTTTCTGCATTGAACAATGAAATTGTTCTTTCTGTAAATATTTTTTTGGGGGTTGCAAACATTAATTATTAAATTATCAAAATTATAACTGCCAAATATTCAATTTTAAATGTTTAACTTCACTTATAAAAGATATTTTCGTTACAATCTCTTGGTCTACTTTTCAATTCATTAAAAGTTTAAAGAAGTATCTTTAGAATTATGACTCACGGTTTTAAACTTATTTATAAGTGTGTATAGTTCCATTAAAATTTGGTTTTTGTCTCGGTATTTGTAAGGATATATTTACAAATTTTTCTAAATATACCTGTTTTGTTTGAAATATCTTTTAGATATTCATTTTTTTAAAGGATATACTAAAAACACACTCAAACAGAGGGATCTCCAATTCTTAGTAAACTACAGAATGATAATTTTCTAGTAACTATTTGTTAATATTCTAGATGCGTGACTGGATATTTAAGAGATTTTCTAATAGTTTTGTCACAAACATGCAAGGAAACATGAAATAGTTCTCGCCTATTAGGCCCTTAAATGATTACATTCAACCCACTTGTGTGCTCCAAACTTATCTATATATGTACATTCTTCTCCTTATAGACATTTTATCTATTACTTCAAATCAGTAGAAAACATGGATAAATCTCTATTTTTAAAAATCAACTAATTTTTTTTATAAAAACACGTGAAAATGAACAGGAAATTTCTTTCTCCTGGTTATAAATAATTATAAAATATTCTAATTATAATTATCATAATTATAAATTCATAATTACAAAATTACTCTTTCATTGCCGTTATTCTGGGGATAAAACTACGTAATGAGCTCTAAATTGAGGGGTATATACAGTGAAGTGTCATCATAATTTAGAAGCAAGTGGAAGACCTTCTGTTCCAGATCACATGAAGGTCATTGCGACCTATTTTACAAACCTTGAAGATTTATTTTTTTAAACATTTCTCCGTATCATAAATGTATTTCTTCACAATTTATGAGCAATTTCTTCCCGATAGTGAGAAAATGACATACATAAACTTTATGTTGCCCAAATTATCCAAAATAATAAGAGGCTTATAGTTAAATTTCATTTTCATAAGGTAAAATACTTCTTTAGTTAGTTTCAAATTTTACCGTCTCATTCAACCAGAAAGATCAGGACATTAAAAAATAATAATAACAATAAATAAATAAAAAATAACGAATAATTTATTGAAACATTTATTTTTCCAAAAGATTCATTTTCATTTTGGTAAATCGAAACATTAAAATTATTAATCAAGAAGTTTAAAAAACGATAGAAAGATTTGTGATCATTGCTACACAAAAAGTCATGAATTACGAGAGAATTTAATAGGGGCAGAATTTTTTAGGAATACACCACTTATTATTATTTCCGGTAAAAGCTCCTGAAAATCTTGACGATCAGCAATTCACATAATTCCTGTTATAAGATCAAATCAAGTACATAGGAATTTGTCTCTAAATTTAAACTGAGATTGTTAAAGTCAGAAGCATGGATTTAAAATTCTGTTGTTGTCTTCTCCCAGTTAGACTGGCAGTATGGGGTGCTGCCAACTGAACCATAATTTGGTGTGGAGTCCGACTTCCTTAATACTTACATGTATCCGTTTATAGGGTAGACAATTATTCACAATCAATTTATAAAAAGATACGAGAGAAAGTACTTCCATGGCCGAACCGGTAATTTAACCTAGGAACTCCCCATCTAAAATCAGGCACTGGACAAGGTGGATTACTTTTTTATGTGATAAATACTGCCGAAAAATACTGTAACTTTCCCACCCTGATATATAAAAGCGATTCCAACCAATGCATGAAAATATATTCATTAAAGTTCTCCGAAAAGCTCTTCAGTCTAAATGCAAAACGTACTAGAGAAGAGTGATGCAACCCTGATACATGACCAATGTCTTTCACCATATCTCAGGATTCATATCCGACTACACCAGTCAATGTGGCCGGTATTTGGCAGTAAAGGCGCTCCATTTCGTTGTCCACATTTTATTCGCAACCTTGTCAAATATCTGCGTTTTGTGTGAATCGTAAAAGTGTGGACATCACATTCAGCCTTCTGAATGGAATAAGGCCTCCACTGAACGAGCGACGTCGAGCCGCATAATGTCTAATAAGCTGAGGAATATTCGTGCTGTTCTGAGCGCTGCCATGCGTAAATTTGCCATCATCACATGCAGCCATGTAAGGAGATGGATGCAGTTAAACCCGTTGCCTCCAGTGATTCCGCATCATTTAGCACGATCACCGATTTCTCCGAAGTATTCACAACTACTCTTCCTCGCCTAAAAAATATATCTGCTGCACTTCAAAATCGTAATCTCTACTACTTTATGATAAAATTTGCAGGTGACGCTTCAATCATCCATGATGTGCATTGCTTATGATTATATATATATATATATATATATATATATATATATATATATATATAT
>JAPDSC010103077.1:11343-30588 GCA_026290005.1 Latrodectus geometricus
TATATATATATATATATATATATATATATATATATATATATATATATTAGCCTATACAAGCCAGTTTTATATAATATGTGTGTGTGTGAAAGAATTTATTTATTTGTTCACTATTTTGTAATTCCGAGGCAACAAAATTGACGTGCATAAATTATGACTTGTTTTCTCTTATCAAATTTTATTAGTAATAAAGGAAAATTATTTCTACTGTTTTCACAATTGTTAAATTATGTATGAAAACATTTAAGTATTTTTAAATGAGCTTAGAAATGTAATTTGAAATGAAGTGAAAATGGATTTGTGATATTCATTTTAAGATTATGGATTTATCTGTACATTTTCCTTTAATTTTATTTCACTTTATATATGCATTCTTGTATTGATAAAGAAGCTTTGAAAAAAATATATGTCTCCAATTCATTATATAATAAATATCTGACACATTTACTGTAATCATTAAAAGTTTTTCTCAAAATCATCGAAATCAGTTGTGCGATGTTTTTATATTTCTATTGATTCTCAGGAAACTCCAATAATGGCGGCGGCACTCCACAGAGGTCTATAAGTTTGATACTTGGTCAGCATATTATCTTCGTGTTGTGCAATTTGGGTGTCCAGCAGTGTCTTAATGAATTGCGGTTTTTAATTAATGTTGCTGCCTTGGGAACATTGAATAAACACATCACGGCAGATTTTATAGACTCCAAGAGGAAATGTTTTCTTTTAATATTTTATTTGTTTTGAAAGAATTTCAAATAAATATAAACGAAGGCCATACAAGTATATTAAAATTAGAAGAAATATTTGTTTTGATAAGTAGATCACTTTCCCTGAGGATCATTGTCCACTTCCCTGAAAATCAAGTTTTATTTTTAATTTCTATTATTCTCACTATGTTGCCTCTCTATCTGTTTATCATACTGTTCAGGCTGCATATTTCTGACGAGCCACAAAACACAGTCAACCACCTCATAATTTTGACCCACAGTCAAGTGACGTATTCGACATATGAGCTGGATTTTTTCTCTATTACCTCACCTCACCAATAGAAGGACATAGCAAGGTTCCAACTTTGCAAATCCTCAACATTACAGTACCTTGGCGAGAGAGCAAGAGGGCCAAAACTAATTGGCGTTTAAATCATAGCCTCAACACAGATTCAGAATAAACACTGAGATTGCTTCCAGTAAATGATGAAAAGTAATTTTATCTATTATTATTGTTATTATCAATATTGCACGAAAAAAATTCAATTTTCCAACAAATAAAATTAATTAAATAGCTGCTACAGCTTTGTTCTAGTTTCTGAGAATATTTAGAACCCTCGTGAGCGCTCGTTCATGGTATTACTTTTGAAAAAGGTCATATTTATCATATTTTGTTAATTTTTAGGTAACACAATGTTATTTTTTATACTTTAGCAATGGCTTAAGTCCTGCAGAAGCCATTCGTTATCATTGGCTAATTCTTCTATCAACCCAACAAGAAAAGATTATTTGCATGATATTTGGAGGGAATCGAATTTAGGATCCTGCATTAATCCAGTAGAAATGCTAAAAGGAAAACTATATGAGTTCTTGATGATAAATGTGCTCAACCATCTTTTTTCAATTGATCAGAATAACAACAATGAAGATGAATACCCCAAATGAAGAAATGGCATTTCATCAACAAGACTTAGTTTAAAAAAATTCTGCTGATATACTCATTAGAAATTTAAACCAATATCATAGTATTAGTGATTTAGATAGAAGCCGCCTAACCTGTCTAGTGGCTAGCGTACCTGACTACAGATGGGTGGGTTCGAATTCTGGCTCCGGCATGGATGTACTTTCTCTCTCTTTCTTGTCTTTGTCCTTTCTTTGTGTGTGTGTGAATGGTTGCCTACCCTATAAACGGGTACCTATGGCATGTGTACTGAGGAAGTTGGACTCCACACCAAATAGAGTTCAGTTGGAAAAGTGGAGCAGCGCACGACAACAACAGTGCTTTAGATAAACTTTTTTTTATATAAAAAAAGAAGAACACTAAGAAAAATTCAGCAAACTTCAATAGCCAGGTGACGTCCTGGTTGAACTAAGTCTAATACAATAATTCCATAAGGTAGACTTAACCTTTCTTTACGGAATAAAGGAATAAAACACAAAAGCGATTTACATTGTAACATTGAAAAAAAAAAAAAACACACTTAATGCTAAACATCATGGTTCAACTCATTAAAAGTAAATTATATATTAAATTGTAATCCATGTTTAATCATTATATTTTGATGTTTTATTATATTACTAAAAAATTTCATTGTAACAGAACGTTCCTTTGCCATGTAAATTAAAATTTTTTATCTTTATTTTTGGTTTATTTACAAAATTTACAATTAATGACTATAATGATAAATAACATAAAAATACATTCATTATTTTCAATGATTTTGAATCAATTAATCTTTCAGTGTTAAAATCGCCATTTCATCATTTTAAAAATATATGATATTTTCATAAAAATAATGTCACTCTGTATTTACATTCCAGTCATTAATATTTTTTTGTTGCTTACAACAATTTTAGTTGGATACTAAAAATTTTCCTGTTTAGCATGGATTGAAAATAAGTTTATATTTCCTCAACTTAATGAAAGGTATTCAAATTTCCTTTATTGTTAGACAGCATGTTTACCTAACATAAAATTGACGTAACGCATTTGGAACTTTGTTTACCTCATCATCGATGCTAATCATTGATACAAAACAATAGAAAGAGAGAAAATTATCAATGTAACAGATGCAAAATGCTCTACTATCTGCCAAGAGATGGCGTTAGTGCCCTGTGGTGAGTATTTAAGATAATACAATAAGGTATAGAGTGTGACGTAAGGAATGATGACGAACCATTCGTTTCATTAATTAATTTGTTATTGGTTCCGAACTGGTAATAACTTTGTTTTGTTGTCCTTATATATTTCTTTTTTGCTAATTAAACGTGTTTAAGACTTAAAATGAATCTGCTTTTTACTCATGTCTATAGTAAACGTGTTATTTGGAAGTGTCTTTTCTTACACAAATCTTTGCATTACTTTGGTTGTGCAATTGGCTCTGTACTTCATAAATGTGAATTATTTTCAGTCAACTAAAAAGTTGCGCCATTTAAATAGACAGAGTTTTGTTTGTTTTGATGCCTTTCCTTAAAAGAAATCAAAGTTTAATACTTATTCGATACATAACTGTTCATTATAATATTTTATACCATATTTTGATTACTTATGCACAAAGTAATTTATCGAAAAATAATCTTTGCAAGATCCAAAAATAATATTTGTTCAATTAATAAGTAACTTGTTTATCTTAAACGGAGTTGTTTTGATAAACTGTATGAAGATAAAAAGTAAACAAAAAGAAAGCAAAAAAAAAAAAAAAAAGGAATTAAATAAAATTTATATTACTTTGGAGCGGTAATTGTAGTTGCGTCTATAATTTGTGTAATTATATATATTATCAAAAAATGAATATAAATTTTTAAATTTAGTGACAATAAATCATTAAAAGCGTTGAAAGCTTCATATTTATAAAATAAGCACATTCAAATATATTTCACAAGCTGTTAGTTTTCTTTTTTCATTTAGTGGATTCGGAGAATTAGAAATGCAGAATAATACCAACAATATTCGAGTATCGAGTTTAAGATTAAAAAAAAAATGTTTAATGAGATGCACATAGATTTTTGATATTTTGTCTCTTTTTCTCTTACTTATGTATGATTTTTTATGAACTCAAAAATACCTGATTAACAATTTTCTTAAATTAATATTTAAAAATGAAAAACATGTTATTGAAAGAAACTTATATTCAGCGTATAATATAATAGGATTCAAAAATGTTTTGTATAAATTTCTAAATTCTTAAAAACCACTGAAACGTGTCACTCTTATCAAAGATATTAATGAACTCCTTCTTTTGTAAGCAATGATGGTAATATGGAATGATTAAGGATTTATGTCTGTGATATATTCATCTGTTTCCATGCATGATTTTTATGAATTATGTGAAATCTGATCAGCAATATCTTATATTAATGGATGCAAAATATACTAATAAAAGAGAATAATTCAGTATTATATTAACTTCAAAATTGCTTTATAAAATTTATAAATACTAAAAAGATATTTAATTGAAAACTTCTCCTTTATGTATAGTTATAACAAATAATGAAAAGTTTCCTATTTTGTGACTATTTCAACTGTAATAACAATGTTTTCTTAAATAAATAAAAATTTGAAGTTATGAAAACATAACGCTATTAAAATTTAATGATGTTAGTTAAGGGTAATGAAATTAGTTTTAAACAGACTGTGTTAACAGTAAAAAACTATTATCTTTAAACTAGTAAGAAACTTGGTAAATGTTATTGTCAAATATCATAATATAATTTTAGAGTGAAATATTTTCGATATTGTATTTTAAATTCAAAGAAGAAGAATATATATATTTTTTAAATTCAACAATTTTTGCTATGATAAAAGACAACATTTTTTACATTATTAATATCGAACTAGGTATAAAATTTAAACCAAACACTAAACAATAATTTTAAATGTTTTTTTTTTTTTTTTTTTTTTTTTTTTGCCGCCTAGTGGTCAGCATTCCTGACTGCGGATAGGGAGGTCTGGGTTCGAATCCCAGTCGGGGCATGGATGTACTTTCTCTCTCTCTCCTGTCTTTGTCCTTTCCTTGTATGAATGGGTTGTGAATGGTTGCCTACTCTATAAACGGGTTCCTATGGCATGTGTGTACTGAGGAAGTCGGACTCCACACACAATTGCGGTTCAATTGAAAGAATGGAGCAGCGCACCTATACCGCCAGTCTGGCTGGCACTCGACAAAAAAAAAAAAGGTTTTTTTACTAGAATGTTTTAAAATATTTTAATTGTACGCACTTTTAAATAATTATTGTTATAAATTCATATAGCTCTATTCATTATTACAATAATAATTCATTTATAAACATATCTGGTAAAAACGAGCCAAGGTGAAGATCAGAATAGCGCATGCGCGCTAAAACAACACCCTCTAGAACAGGGCTTCTTAAACTTTTTATATAGCGACCCCCTTCAAGCTTAGGAAATTTTAAACGACCCCCTCCTTCATATAATGAAATATATATTAACCGTAGATGTAGATGTAATATCGCACTATTTTACAATGTAAATAAAATAAGGATTAAAGAATACGTACCCATTCATTTCACATATATATAATTGGAAACGTTGACGGGATATCGGTCGTAATAAAACACAATAAATAGAATGACATAAAACTATATATATATTTATTCAATAGAAAAAATAAACTTTTGTAACAATTTTTTTATAAGAAAACATAAAACTATATCTATATATTCAATAGAAAAAATAAACTTTTGTAACAATTTTTTTAATAAAAAATATTATTAACACCAAACAATATTAATGTGACGGATGTGATTGTTTATTTTTACACAAATAATTAAATCTAGGCTCAATTTGAGTTAGTGCAGATCGTCATAAATTTTCAACGTTTATTAAAGTTGAACGGTATTTTGATTTTATGTAAGTTAATGTGGAAAAGGCTGATTCACATAAATATGTTGTACAAAATGGCAGTAATTTGTTCATTGCCATTTCCGATAGTAGGGGTCGGTCTGTTGGGTTTTATGGCACAAGGTCCAAAAGAGGACATGCTGCGCCAAGACTAAAAGTTTTATTTTATTGTTTTTAATTTATTTATATATAGTTTTTTTTTTAAAAAAAAACCCCAAACAACATTAAAATATATTAAAAAACAAAAATCCGTGTATATAATATTCTTAAAATTTTAAAGTGTATATATATTTACAATCATAAAATGTAAAATAATTAATTAAATGAAATTTAAAAAACCTATTGCCCTTAAAAAGGCAAATAGGTTTCTGTGGGGGGGGGGGGATCCCCTAACAAATCAAATAAAGTAATAAAATCAGTTTTAAAATAAAGTAAACGTTCATTGTTAAAATCTTTACATGAAATTAAAATATGATTTACAGAATATGGTTCATCACACGTTTCACACCAAGGAATTAGTTCGCTTAAAAACAAATGTTTGTGTGTGAAACGTGTGTGACCTATACGAAGGCGAGTCAAACGGACATCCGCACTTCGTAAAGGTAAAACTGATAATGTGGTGAGAGATGGAAATATGGAACACATTTTGTTCGTGACCTGCATGCTCCACAGTTCCTGGAAGAGACCGTTTACTAACTTTTTCACACCCTTTCTCACATCTAAAAGAGGGACAGATGGTTGAATTATAGGTGACCCAGCCTTAGCAGCTGCGTCAGCCTTTTCATTTCCCTCAAGACCTACGTGACTTGGGATCCAACAGAACATTATTTCATAGCCCTTGCCAGCAAGGGAATCCAATGCCTGGAAAATCTTGGACACAATAGGATGACAGTAAATGTTTAAATTGTCCAACGCTTCTAACACACTCAAGCTGTCAGTATACACACAAAATTTTTTAGAATTCACAATATTCACGAGCTGAAGTGCCTTATATATTGCGGTTACCTCAGCCGTAAAGATGGAGCAGGATACATGAAGGCTGTAACTATAAGATATATTATTAATAAAAACACCACAGCCGACATGACCTGCTGTTTTCGATCCATCCGTGAATATTGGCGTGTAGGAAGAATACTGACAGCGGTGTGATGAATAGAGCTGTTGGAAAATTATAGAACTTGTGTCCGATTTTCTGAAACAAGCAAATGGATTAATAATATTTGTCTGTGGATCATACCAAGGTGGATGTGATAATATGTCCGTTTTAATGAAACGGACATCACATAGATCTGACAAAAACAAATAAGATTTGGTTCGAGTGAGGAAGGGTGGAATGCTAAATGGTCTGGCATCATATAGTCTACTTAATCCAGGAACAGAAGCAAATAAATGTAATGGATGGTGAGGGTCAGACATAATTTTAGCGTAATAATTGAGAGACTGCTGCATTCGTCTCAGGTCTAAAGGCAGTTGTTTGCAAATTGCATAAAGACTCTGGACGGGTGATGTGCGGAATGCGCCGGAACATATTCTCAAAGCAGAGTGATGAACTGTGTCCAGTCTGCGTAAAACAGAAGACCTAGCTGATCCATATACAACACAACCGTAGTCAATACGAGATAAAATTAATGCTTGGTAGACTCGAAGGAGTGATGAGCGATCTGCACCCCAAGAAGTATTAGATAATACCTTGAGGATATTAAGCGATCGCTCGCACTTCTTCCGCAAATGTAAAACATGCGGAAGAAATGTTAACTTTCGATCGAATGTCACTCCGAGAAATTTTATCTCATTGACCACGGGAATTGGGGTGTTATTAATATATATTACAGGATCTTGGTGTAGGCTAGTCTTTTTGCAGAAATGGACACATTTACTCTTGCCAGGAGACAGTGTATGGCCATTCTCAGCACACCATGCAGCTAGTTTATTAACAGTTGTTTGTAACTGTCTCTCAATCAATCGCATGTTTGACCCTTGACAGGAAATTTGCAGGTCATCAACATAAAGTGTACCATGAACTGGAGATGAAATTTGATGAAGAATGGTGCTAATGTACAAGTTAAAAATAGTGACACTTAAAATGGAACCTTGGGGTACACCCTCGGTTTGAATAAAAGTATTGGACAAAAAGTGACCAATACGTACTTTAAAAACACTGGAGCGTAAGAAATTTTGAAGGAATATCGGAAGATTACCCCGAAAGCCAAAATCATATAGACAACGGAGAATACCATATCGCCACGTACGGTCGTATGCCTTCTCTATGTCGAAGAAGATGGAAACCAGATGGTTCCTCCGCATAAAAGCGTTGCGGATTTGGGTTTCCAAGAATGTTATGTTATCGAGAGTGGATCCTCCTTTACGGAATCCACTCTGATTGACATGTATACATTTATTTTCTTCTAAGACATGTACGAGACGGGCGTTGACCATACGTTCGAGAGTCTTACAAAGGCAACTCGTCAGAGCTATAGGTCGGTAATTTGAAGGTTCTGAAGGATCCTTACCAGGCTTAAGGACCGGAATTACCGTTGCTTCATTCCAAATTGATGGGAATTCATTTTCAGTCCAGATCCTATTGAACAAATACAATAAGTTCAACAGGGAGTCTGGACTTAAATGTCGAAGCATTTGGTAACTGATTCCATCAGGTCCTGGGCTGGTATTATTGGCCTGCTGTAATGCTCGCTTCAATTCCAACATCCGAAATTCGCAGTTGTAAGGCAGAGCTTGTCTATGGTAGAAACGGATTGGTATTTGCTCAGCTCGACTCTTCGTCCTTAAAAACGAAGGACTTTAAGAGTCGGGGCTTGAGACGTTAGCAAATGTTTCACCAAAGACGTTAGCAATGTCAGTAGGAGAAGAGTATATCGCAGCTCCGGTTTTCAAGACGGGAATGGAAAATTCCGTATAGATACCATTGGCTGCTTTTACTTTTCTCCATAACTGCTTACTGGATGAGGAGATGTTATTGAAGAGACATAGCAAGACCAGGATTCCTTCTGACTTCGACGACGAGCTCTACGAGCTAATGCTTTTGCTCTCTTAAAGGCAATAAGATTCTCCGTTGTGGGGTACCTCCGGAAAAGCCCCCATAACTTCCTTTGTTTTTTATATGCTTGTTGGCATTCATTGTTCCACCATGGTTTGCAACGCCTTTTTGGTGTAGAAGAACTTTTAGGTATTGCTGTATCAGCTGCACTTATTAGTGTTTCAGTGACTTTTTGTACGGCATTATCAATATTCTCGATCGTTACCATTTTATTGTCAACGACTGCCAATTGTGTAAATGACGTCCAATCTGCCCAACTGTACACGTAAGTAGGTTGGCGATGTCGCACACTACTACCTCCAGTCTGGGAGATGACGAGCGGGAAATAATCGCTGTTATGCAGATCATTCCCTACTGTTAAATTTAACAACGGCAGAAGTGACGGTGAACAAATGGCGAGATCGAGAGAAGGAAATGTCCTTGTGGGTGTGTGGAAGTATGTTTTCTCGTCGGTGTTCATCAGACAGAGGCCATTATCAGAAATAAAACCCTCAATCTGACGACCGCGAGAATTGGTATCATCACTTCCCCACAAAGTATTATGTCCGTTAAAGTCACCGAGTAACATATATGGTGAAGGCAGCTGATCAACTAATGTATCAAGTTCTTCTTGGCGGATGACATCATGTGGTGGTAAATACAAACTACAGACTGTAATCAAACATGTTGTATGTATTCTGACGGCTACAGCCTGTAGAGTAGTATTTAATGGATGGACAGTGCAGGGGAAATCATTAGATGTTAATATGCAAACACCTCCAGACACTGCACCATCATCATCACAGTCTTTTCTAAAGCATTGAAACCCACGCATAGTGATGTTATTTGTAGACTTCAGGAAGGTTTCCTGAAGTGCTATGCATGCGGGGTTATAAGCTGATATTATAGACTTGATGTCATCAAGATGTGAACGCAAACCATGGCAGTTCCAACAAATAAAGGAAGTTATTATTTAAATTGAAAAGCTCCTCCCCCGGAGCTGGAAGGCGAGTCTTCTATCATTTCCTCGAGCGATAAATTATCGTCCGAGGGATGAAGAGAGACAGCATCAGCTTCCAGGGATGACATGGCTCTACGGGTGGATAAGGAGGACTTTCGTGGGCCCTCCTTTGCAGATTTTAATTTTGAGGCTTTTACGCCTCGAGATTTAGCCAGAGAAGCTTTTCTAAATAATGTGGATGTTAATTTTGGCCTTTCATTTGATGATTGGGGTAATCTCATTGCAGGAAGTGGCAGGGTATCGGTTTGTGTATTAGAACTTATGGTGACTTTTTTTGCTACGGCTGCATAACTCATACCAGGCTGTGGCGTACGAGAGGCGACAATTTTCCTAGCCTCAGGATAGGTAATTTTGTTTTTAACCTTTAACGTGGTGATTTCTTTTTCGTGAGCCCATTGAGGACAACTTCGAGAATAGGAGGGATGGTCACCATTACAGTTGACACAAGCCTCCTTCGCTGTGCAGTTCGCACTATCGTGGCCAACTACCGCGCAGCGAGCGCAGGTAAGTTTGCCTCTGCAAGCGTTTCTCGAGTGTCCAAAACGCTGGCATTGAAAACATCGCAAGGGATTTGGAATGTGTTGTCGGACGGGTAAATTCAGATAAGCAGCTTTGATTTTGTCAGGAAGGTCTGGGGTCGCAAAGGTCAGAATGAGATGTTTAGTGTCAATGAACTGACCATCTCTTCTGACTCTGATGCGTTCAACACCGCAGACCTTTTGACTTTTCAAGTTATCAAGAATTTCTTC
Organism: Latrodectus geometricus; assembly: GCA_026290005.1. Classification (NCBI taxonomy): domain Eukaryota; kingdom Metazoa; phylum Arthropoda; class Arachnida; order Araneae; family Theridiidae; genus Latrodectus; species Latrodectus geometricus. The sequence goes on from JAPDSC010103077.1 coordinate 21,716, forward strand.
CGTCGACGTGTTTAACAAATCTCTTGCGGAAATCACTCCACGTGAAAAATTTAAATTTCCGTGAGGCAGGACAGTCACCTCTATATTTGCCATTAATGTCATGTTGATTATTTTAGATGCCTGAGTAGAGTTTGCAACCTCTATCAATAAGTCACCAGAACGTATTTTCTGGATACCACTGACTTCTCCTACAAAACCCGATATTCCTTTTTGTATAAGAAAAGGGGATACTTTTTCAAAAGAACCCACTTTTCTTTTAACAATAAAAAATTTACAATTAGATTCATTTAGCAGATGCTCCCGTGGGAGAAAAGATAATTTTCGATTTTCCATAATATAATTTAAAATTTCGGGACTTGACCGCACCACCCACCAACGAGTCCAACAAGGGGATGCAGACCAGCTGCACCAGTGCTAGCCAAGTCCTATACGCTCACAGTACATCCCTGTGATGGCCTCCACCCTTAACGAGTCATCCAGCAGATGTACCGATCGCTTGATCCATAAAGCCGATTGATGTGCTGAGGACCACAACACACCTCCCGTTTACCTGAAGCAGAGGCCAAAGTAATGTGTTGGTCTCTGGGGGCCTCAATTACCAGGATCCTCCTTTCCAGGGACACGGGTCTCCACGTACGGCAAACACGTGGGTGATTTAGTCCCCAAGAGTAGCTAATAGCAACAGAGCGGCGACAGCTGCTCAAGGGGAGTCCTCAACCTCGTAAAAGGCAACCATATTAAGGCAGAAAAGGAAGAAAAAGCAGAAGGAAAGAAGAAAATAAAGGAGAGAAAAGATCACTGGGGTACCTCGAGATTGTGACACCCGTGTTTACTTAAAGAAAGTAAACCCCCTGAGGGGTCCGATAGTAGGGGATATTCTGATTTGATTTCTATCCAAAATTCATGCACAGGCACTTGAGAAAATCTGAGTCGCAAGGTAGTATCACTTGTTAATTCGGCAAATTCTTCTTGTGCTTTTAAATTTAAAAAATTAATTTCTTCCATTTCAATTGAAAATGGATTGCAAATCCATTGTTGTGTATCGATATCATTGGAAAATTACCTATGCATGTAAACTTCCATATCCTTCAAATGATTAACTATAATTTTTGTTATAGGAGTATCTTTTTTTGAAATATTGTTACAAATTATATACTCGTCAGTAAATGGAAACATTTCGAGCGATCCACTTTCCACTCTGTTCTTCCATATAAGAATTTTTTTAACAAAGGCCTCAAGTTTATTTTTTAACATAAACATATTAACGCAGACTTCCTGCTTTGATAAATTCATATCATTGATTTTATCAAAAATATCCGCCAAATATCATAGCTTGAGAAGCCATAAATTATCGTGAAAATAATTGGCCTAATTAGAATTTTGCTCTGTTAGAAATATAAGAACTTCATCTTTTAAAGTTAATAATCGTTTCAAACTTCGACCTCTTGATAGCCACCTAACTTCAGCATGTAGCAATAAACTTGTATAATCCGAATCCATATCAATGCACAAATTTTTAAACAATCGACTATTAAGTGCTCGACTTTTAATAAAGTTAATGATTTTGACTGCATCAAAAAACACAGTGTTTAATTCTGGTGCAATTTTTTTAACAAGTGTCTCTCGGTGAATCATACAATGTGTAAATGTAATATGATCATTTCCAGCTTTAACAAATGCTGTAAAACTAAGATCTTGTCCGGTCATTGCTGCAGCACCGTCCGTGCACACACCAACACAATTTTTCCAATTTAATCCTTCTTTTTCAAAAAACTCATTTACTTTTTTATATATATCTTTTCCACGAGTATGACCTTCCAGAGGACGACAAAACAGTATATCTCCATGAATGCTTCCCTGATAAATACATCTTACAAAAAGTAACAACTGTGCCATTTTTGAAATGTCTGTCGACTCGTCCAGTTGTATTGCAAACTTTGAGCTGTCTTTAAGCCTCATAAGAAGCTGTTGAAATTGATCATTGCTAATGTCTGAAATTCTTTTGGACACAGTGTCATTTGATAATGGAATTTTACTAATTTCAGCAGCATACTGTTTTCCATGAACAATTTCAGACATTCTTATAGTTGCAGGTAGTAAAAGTTGTTCTCCAATAGTAAAAAACTTTTTCGTTTTTGCTATCAAATACATGCCATACGATGCCAATAGATATTTATCATTCAAAGTAACATACTTCTCCAAAGTGTTCTTTTCTTTATTTGATGTTTGCAAAAGACGCTCAAAATATTCTATTGGCTTTTTTGATAACGTTGCATGTTTAGTATTCAAATGTCGTTGCAGTTTTGACGGTTTCATGCTTTCTGCAGCCAAAACTTCTTTGCAAATTAAGCACACTGGTTGTTCTTCATTGTTATGAGAAGAGCATGTGAAGCCATATTGCAAATATGATTCGTCATATTTTCTTTTTTTTGTTTTGCTAGAAGTCGGATTTGAAGCACTGCAACTTGGTTGTGACGGCGTGGCAGATTTATTAGTTGGAATTTTAATTAGCCATTTATCCATGATGGTTAAATAATAATAAATAATTAAACAAAATGTAGTTGAACTTTAACGTAATAATTAAAAACACCAACTGAAAATTACACAGTAAATACACACATGTCACTACGAAGACAAAGCTGAGTCCAAACTGAAGTACAAACAGAAAAATAACTACACTCGAATCTTTACCAGTGCAATGACAACAAATTACGATCAGATCAACCCCGACGCATGGCGTGTTCAAAGTGTGCAGCGCACAAAGGCAGCGTATCACAAAGACGCCGAAAAAGAAGCTTTCATTTAATTTTTTTTATTATTCTTTTATAAAAATAATATGCCGATTCGCATAGCCTAGCTTGATTATGCTTCCGTATTGTATGTGTAAACTGTAAGGCGACGCGGTGTCGGGGTACTTATAATCACTAAGTTATCTTGCAAACACTGACGCCGGCGGCCAGACATCAATGTCGAACGTTCAGTTGAAAATCGAGGAGCGCGTTGTATTTATTATTTTAAATGCTACTTCCATATTTTCATTTATAGGACCTACATAACAGTTTTGCGTTGCCACTTTTTTCAAAAAATAGTTATAATAAAACTACAATAGTATTTTGTATGATTTTTATTTGTATTTATATTTGTACGTAGTGTGTATACTAATTTTAAAATTTTATTTATAATGATTGAAAAGTATCAGATCTTTGCGACCCCCCTTGGGGTCGCGGCCCACAGTTTAAGAAGCCTGAATACAAGGCCTGAGCGCGTGAGTTAGGAGTCCTCGGAAGAAGGCTTATTGACATTTTCGCCGTCGCTGATATATTGGCTAAAGAAGCAAAATTTGTTCGCGGTATCTTCAAATGTCTAGTTTCTTTTCATAATTTAAGTAAAATATCACATTAAATTTAATAAAACTAAAATTATTTTTTGAAATTAATTTTTAATTTGTTAAAGTAATTTTTTAAAATAACTTAACTGTTTGTTATTTAACGATAAAAGAATTTTGCTTTACTTGATATTTATTTTTTTATCTGAAAAAAAATAGAATAGAAAATTTTAAACTTAATAAGAATAGGAAATATTAAAATTGTTTACGTTGTTATTTTTTACTGAAACAGTGATATGTAAAATTTAATATTAGAATTTTAATATAACTAACGAACTCCATTTCCTTAATGTTAAAACAAGTAGTAATTTACACTGAAATTGAAATTCGGCTTTAAGTCAAAAGTATTTATAATTTAAAAAAATATTAAATTTTTATATTATCTATCGTATTACAACTAGACACAGTTGAAAATTTTCATTTATTGAAAAATAGTAAGACATAAAAAATTAGATTGTTTATCCTGTTGGTTATTTGTTAAGAAAATATTTCTATGATGTTAAACATTTGAATTTTAATGTCACAATTAAATAAAATTGCATATTCTGGAATTTAAATAAATAAGTGAATAAATCAAAAAATAAAACACAAATTATATACAACAACAACAAATTAGAAATATAATTTCATATCTAATGTGTGAAATGTGTTATTTTTCCAATGTTTTTAATTTTCGTTTTCTTGGAGTTTTTTGACATATCATTTCAATTGACAATAATTTTTCAAAAGTATATTAGACGTCACCCAAACAATTCGCCTTACTATGTCTTCAGGTGTATGGCCAGAGAAACAAGTATCTACATCATTGTAGATTTCAAAGTTATTCATTAACGACATTGTTAATTGAGTCATAAATTTTCTTTGGTTAGATTCCTTAAGAAATTTACCTTCATAATCAGGTGACAATAATTTTAGGCTATTATGAAAAAACTCTAATAACATCAGAATTAGGAAAGTGTAATCTTCCTCTATTTAATCCTGAAATTAATTTATAAGCATCTTCAACAGCTAACTCCTTGTCTATAACTAACTGTTCTCTGCATGACTCGCATATTGTATATACACAGTAACCTGCCATATAAACTAAAATTGGCATATATGTTTCTCTTTCAATATCATCTTTCTTGAAATGTAATTCGCAAACCTAAATAAAAATTTGATGTACTGATTTAAAATTAGGATTTTTTTTTTAATTTTCCATTATTGCAACTTAATTATACCAGTCTCAATTTTGTTTCAAATAAATGTTCATTTCTCATCATTTCTATACCACATTTTTTTTTAAAAGCAGGCTATAAAGTAATCTTTATTGCTTAAGAAAATTTATTAAGCAAATAATATATTTAAAAATTGAAGTGTTAATTTTAGTGCAAAAAAAATTAAGGTTAACATCTTAATTTTTTACTTTAAGAATAATTTTTTAAGATTAAAACCTATGCATATAAACACTGGAAGAAATATATTTATTCAAATTGTCCCAATTAACATTTTATTTTTAGTTTTGTATATTCAAAAAATTTAATTGCAGTATATGATTGAATCCTAACAATTTTTTAATGCTAGATTTGTAAAAGTTTTTAATTGCAAAATTAGCACAAAGCTATGAATTAGATTAAAACTATACAATTACAGCAGTAGATTGTTTATTATAAATATTATGTTGTGGAAATAATGGTTGATTTCACAATAATTTGATATCAATGTGTATTATTATTCATGTATTTATATATTTGACATATATACTAAAATATTACACATTTGTTGAATTACTGTGTATTATTAAAATTTCATTTTTAACATTTCCCCTTAAGCATTTATACTAATATAAAATATCCTTACATTTATAAAATAATTTTGTTATATAATTTTATACCGTTATTTCTCTTAAAATTTTAAATACTCGTGAAACACTTTATTTTAACATTCAATTAATAATACGATATTTAGAATGCATGAGTTTACTCGTATAATTTTACTGTAAGAATGATAATTAAATGTATGGAACTTACCCTTGATGACTTCGTTGGTTTAAAATCCTTTCTTGAAATCATAAGAATCCATTTATTTAAAAGTTCCCTCTTTGGGAAACTTAAATACACTTACTCTAGTATTAGTGCTATCATAGTTTCCTTTACAAAAAGGAACACAGCATTTGAATGGCATTATTTTGCAGTTTCGGGGAATATCCAGAGAAATAAAATTCCACAGAAATCTCAGTTTGAAAAATAAATCCGCTAAATAAAAATGTATTCAAAACTTACAAACGCCACTACGCTAACGCACATTTCAAATTTCCCTTCAAATTAGCTGCATAAGCCTTTTTTCCTTGACGTCATAGTCACTTCCTGTCTGCATGCTCAGGCCTTGTATTCTAGAGGGTGTTGGCTAAAATCTTCTGTCCCGATTATGTTTTTGTTTACATTTTGATGATGAGAAGGGTGTTTTTTAAAGAAACAACACCCTGCAGGAGTGATATCCGTTGATTATATAGTCATGTTAGTTAATTTGAAAGTTATATAAAAAATTAAGTACACATTAAAATTTGTTCTCGTCAATAAATTGAAATAATTTAAATTAAAACTGTCACCAGTTGCCTTGCCTGTACGCTACGCTACACCCTTTACTATCCCTTTACAATGCCAAGATCATTTACAATTTAAAATTATTTTAACATTAACTACACTGCTGGCCGTCTAAATTGCTACGCTGAAAAAGACAAGAAATATGACAACAAAATTTATTTTGTAGATAACACATGTCGATCAAGTATCAAACGATTAGACTTCTGTGAAATGTGGTTAATTCCAAAAACAGCCAGAGTAGCCGCCATTGTTGAAGATCACCGGTACTCGGTATGAGACAGTTCGGGTATAGCAGACCAACTAGCTATCACGTGTTGCTGGTGTGGATATAATGTGGGTCAATCCAGGTAATCATGTTTCCCATCCGGAGAGGCTCAGTTCAACCTGACCATTGATGAAGAATCCGTGAACAATGAGCACTACGTGCATTATCCTGTTGAAATATGGCTGAAGAAAACTGGTTCCAACACCCCGGAGATGTAGAGCTGGGTCTTTAAAGTATTGGCAGTACATATTAGATGTTGCGAGAATGATATCCAATATCACCCCGTACCACAATACCCGGTACACAACGCAACTGTTCTTTATCTTCTCTCCATGGTGTCTCCAGAATCGAATGTGGACATCGTGCAGACAGAATCGTCAAATGAAGACAATTTCATTCTACTATGCCATCCACAACCTTCTTTCTCCACACCATTGGCGACGGTTCTGCATCAAGGGTAGAGACGGACAGATCACTCTGGTTTAAGTGGCGTCGAATGTTATGCGCAAATACTGGATAAGCTGAATGTACTGTGTTCGTGATGTCGCTGAATGAACGTCAAAAGTCCCATTAATCTGACTGGATTGGAAAAAGATCGATTAATCCATCTTAGTAAAAATATTCTCAAGGAACATTACTATTTTAAACATGAGAGAAATAATTTCATTTACTATCATTAAACTACTAGAAATTACTAATGATTTAAAATTGAAGAAATAAAATTATGAAACTAATGAGTATGACATTTTTTTACAATTTGACTGCCAATTATATGTCGGAGTATGATGCGGTGTTATCAAGAAAGAATCAATAACTTCTTGGCGCGTTTTGTCGGGTGATGTGTTAGTGGCCAGTCACGTGATGGTATGGAAAATTCGATCTCTGATCATTTTTCGCCACTTCATTTGACACTACATGAGGGTATTTTAGGTAGTATAGATATGGAGTGATGAAGGGTTTAAATTATAATTAAGTATCACATAATCATCTTTTATTATTACTTTTAAATCATATTTTCTACAATAAATATGTCAACATCTAAATGCCATTCATTTCCAAGTAAAAATTATGCTAAATCAAATTGCTTTTCAACGTGATAAATGATTTTCTGTATGAGTATTTTATACTGAAATGAGATTACAAATAAATTTCGTATCAAGATTTCTGGATTATGGAATATTCTTTTACAAAGTAATACACATAAAACGTTACATTTTGAAAGATTTGTAATTGTATTGAAGAAGAAAATGTTCATGACATTCTGCAATGAAAATATAAAGCTTCGTTTCTCAAGTAGTATTTTTGATTGTACAGCCGGGTTTACAAAGTAATTTTACATTTCTAACTCATTTATAACTTTATTGGAGAAGGAATGTTTATGAGAAATTTTTCATTTTGTAATAAAATTATGAAGTTTCGTTTATAGATTTCTCGAGTAGTATTGATTACGTGGAATATTGTAGCCTGTTTTACAAAGTAATATACGCAAAATGTTACATTTTGAATGAAATACAATTTTATTGCATCCATGACAAGTATTTCATTCTGCAATAAAACTATAAAGTTGTACATTTCTCGAATAATAGATTTAATTGAAATATTTCTGCCTATTATACACAATAATAAAATTTAAAATTAAATATTCCATCACGTATTTCAATTACATAATTAAAATTACCAGATTTATAAATACTAATGCATTAGATGTTTTATAAATGAAGTTTTCTGTAGAGGTTTTTATTATGAGAGTATGTCATTCTGCAATAAAATTAGTTTCGATTCAAGATTTCTCGAGTCGTCTTCTGCAGAATATTGTTATAGAGAAAAATTGAACAGTATTTTATAACTAACATTATGGTGTCATTATACTGACATTTCATTAGAAAGATTTTCTGTAATATTCCTCCTTTCCAACAATAGGAAAAATTATCCCAGCCTAACCATAAAGGAATGGCTCCTGAAGATGGCTGCTGTTTTCCCTTTTAGGTTGCTTTTTGTTAAAACAAATGGGGGGTGGTAAATGTCATTTGGAATTCTCTTTGAGTACATCCCAATGTAACGAACCACGATACGTGTGTCGCGTGTCTTTTGACCCAAGGGAAGGAGACCGGGGCATTTATAGGGGTATGGAATTTCTAGAAGATAATTTCGGGAAAAATTTTTTTCAGGTTTGATCAAAATAGTATGTAGATTTTCTTATATGCGAAGAAAAAAGTTCCAGCTGATGTCAGCCATTATTTGTATGATTTCAGACACTTTTGATTTTGATTTGATGGAGTGAACAACTCCCCAACTTTCGATTGAACTATAAGTTCCCTTAGATTTCTCGAATATATTTGATTGTTTCGAATTTATGTAAATTGTCTACTGTGTATGTACCTTTTCTGTTTATTAAAATTGTTCTATTATAATGTATGACCTTATTTACTTTTCCCAGCTGTGTTTCGAATGCACACTTTCGATTTTAGATTTTATTTGAATTATTTAGATTATATATATATATAGTTAGAATTTTTTCTTTTTCATATGTTTATTGACATTTGAATTGTTGTTTGAAATAAAAATCTAATTTTGAGAACATCCTTTAATTTGCCCCCTATTTATCAGTAATATTAGACTTTTATTCTTAATATAAATGTAT
>JAPDSC010103078.1:0-12762 GCA_026290005.1 Latrodectus geometricus
ATCTATAAGATTTAGTAGTCTTCAACTAGTATGTAATGTATGTATAATAGAGATGAGAACTGGAACTATGCTTCCAATAAAGCACCACACACGTTTGACGGTCTTAACAATCAACTGAATTATTATGAGTTGTGAGCTATAACTTCTCTTTGTGATATTCAGTAGCGTTAATACCTTCAAAACAGATATAATTGGGAAGGAGCTGAGAATCATCTCTAGCGCCTTGTGCCTAATTGGGCTTTATGTTATTTATTACAGGAAGAGTCACATCATACGTGAATGATTAGTGACTTAATTTTAAATTGAAGAAATTATTTAAATTATTAAACAACTGAGAATTTAGTTTTGGGATGTCTTTAAAAATGTCGGATTCTCACAAGGCTCTATATACTTATTGAAACGTTTCATTGCAATAGCATTGCTAATAAGCTAACATTATCCAGAAATAAATTAGAACATTATTAAAGTGGGATTATTTATCTGGAAAATATATTATTTTACTCAAACAAATCAGTACTGACAGCATTGGAACCTTTGAAATATCGTTAATTTCCTTGTATTGAGATTCTAAGGCAATTTGCTGCAAATTATATTCTCGAAACAAAAAAATAAAATAGCATTTTACTCGTAAGACATATTAAAAAAATGTACTTATAAAAGGGTATGTTTAATGTAGTTATGTAAAAAAAAATTATTTGTAATATTATCCTGGAAAAATATACCTTGATATCAAGTAAATTTTATTGTTTTTATTGTAAACTTTAACACATTCAAAAAAAAAATCAAAAAACGAAAGGATTTTCAAGTGATGGAAAATGAAATCTTTATTACATGGAAAAATATGTCGATTGACACATTTTGCCAAAATGAATATTTTGAATGAATAACTGTTCATATTAGGTGTAAGTACAAATAAATATTTAAATAATTCATTTAGAGTAAAATTTCCATTTTTTTAGTACAAAAAATATTAAATTTTTATACTTTTTAACATATATTCAACAATGGAGAAAAATATATTTTCCCTTACTTTGCATATTTCCATAAATCTCTCTTAAATACGCCAGTGTGTGAAAAAATAAACTCATAATGTAAGCAAAAACGCAAGCAATTTTTTATAGTACTTACCTTAATAACATGTATTTTTTATTGGAAAGATCTGGTTTACCGTTCTCAGTCAAAATACTATCCTTATTCTCTTTATTAATTTGTTTTTTGAATATCTGATACTTTTTATCTCTCCAATCCGGTGTATTTTTTTTAGTAAATGCCTCACTAATTTTCTGCTCTCAACTCGGATAATTGATAGAGATTAAAAATATGGTACATTGGTTTATTCTATTAGCTCTTTTTTTTCAGCTTTCTTTGATATTCACTTCAGCTTTCACTGTCCTCAAAGCGCTTGCATTTTTCTTTAACGATGAATAATTTATACGATGTAATAATTCCTTTTGTAATTAATATTGCTATCTTTCTACATTACTTGTTTCTTTTCTAGTTGATTAAGTTAAGTTAAACTATATATAAAATATTACAACTGAACATTTGCAACTTTTCTTTCAATTCTTCATTTCATTCCAAATAATTTAAAAAATATTTAATTGGCATTTAGCAATGTAAAACGATATCAAAATTATAGGAACATTTTAAAATATCGAATCAATAATTTGCTTAGGTTATTTTAAGAGATATATATAAATTCACCATTAATCCTAAGAGTGTTTCTAAAAAGTTAAAACAAGTAGATGTGCAGGAATACTTTCTTAGTAAGTAAATAGAATGAAATTGAGTTTTATTGTTCAATTGTTTATGTTTCAAGAATAATTTCGGAGAATGATTCATATTTTGCATTGATAAAATATGTTTTCATTTCTTGATCACAAACAATGGATGCAGTTTTATTTTTCAAACTTGCTTTATTTCAAGAATAACTATTATCAAGTATGATTATTTATAAGGAATTTAAAAAATAACTATGGATCTTAAAATGCTTATATCATTAATTTGTGTTTGTGAAGTTCAACTTTGATTTTTTTGTGACTGATTGAAAGTATACAAAGTTTAAACCCATTATGATATTAATAGACTAATTTCAAAGAATTATATTTGTATTTTCATTTATACATAATTTTAACTAGAAAAAATTAAAAGGCCTTCATTAATTTAAAAGCACGCATTTTTGCATGAATTTACATCGCAGTTATTTTAGAATCTATAAAAAATTTTAAATTTTTATAATTCGCATATAATTTTTAAAGTTTATCATTTATATGAATTATTATGAAGCAATTACATTTCATGAATTTGCTTCATAATTTCCTGCTAGATTCTAAAACAAAATTGCATATCAAAACACTAATTTTGCGCATATACTTGCTGCAACATTTATCTTTATTGTAGAATAAATGTAAAATTATGATTGCTTAAATCACACTTATATTAAAGGAAATGATGTCTAAAATTTCGATTAATATTTTATTCTTGGAAATAGCTTGGTATAATTAAGGTAAGCCGGTATTTGTAGTGTAGCCTGATGTTGTAATGGTAGCGTTTCAGGCTTTCAACAAAGAGTTGTAGTTTTATTGTCGAGCTGGGAAAGGTTGATACAGTTTTTCATCCGTTCAATGGGTCGGTAAGACTGAATATCAGTCCTGCTTGGGAGCTAAACATGGAGGGTTTCGTGTTAGATTCACCATCTCTCCGGAATAAATGCTTAACAACCTCGAGCCATCAGTCAAGGAAACACTGTAGGATTTGGCCCTTCAATGGGCTGTAGTGCCTCACAGTTTTGTTGAGTTCAGGTATTTGTATTACTGTTATGAACGTAATACAACAAAATTAAAATTTTATGAAATACACTGTCATAACTTTTTTAGTGTCATTTATAGATTAATACTTCGGGGACGATCTCAATAGAATTGGTTACAATTTTCGTTCCAAATCAATTTGATTTTAATTCCTAATGGAAATATCCACAGTTTCTTTGACTTTTGATTTTCTTACATCCTCACATAGTACCTTAAAATGAGATCATTACAGAAATTATATTAACAAAATGTGTCTGAGAGAGAAGTTAATTGTCTTCATCATATTTTAGTACTATTTGATTATAAAATAATGACAAATTGTAAGTTAGCTGTAAAGGTATATTATATTTTGTTATTGTTCGTTATTTTATTATTGTTTGTATTTTAATCTTTGTTGAGTAAATTCTTTAGGGATTTTCATAGATATGAGGGTGTTTAAAATAAGAGAGTAAACACAAAAGTACTAAGTATCTATTTTAACAGCTGTGCTTGCAGAAAAATGAAATGATGTAAATGCACTTCAATCCATACAATGAAAAAGAAACACCAGACATATCACAACAAAAATACATTTATAGCAGATAATACATTATACAATGTTTAAGTGGTTTAAAATAAAACCTCTTGAGTAGTGAATACAATGACAAAATCAGTTATTATTGTAGCCACCATTTTCAGCTATTACCACTAAAACACACCTTGGCACAAAGATAAAGAAGGATTTTCCTTAGGTTATACCAGTGTATACGTCTAACACGCAAAGCCAAAGTTTATGTAGTGTAGCAGTTGTTGATGTATACTGCAGCAGTTTTTGTGCAAGCATAAATCGTTTTCAGTTGGTAATCACCAATGGGAAACAAGGTTGTCAATGTTGTAAATGATGATCAGGACAGTAAGCATACCGATGATATAATTTCATCTCATATGTAAATAAATAATCTTGAACACTGCATATAATTATGTTGAAAATATGCCATGGAAATTGTTGAATATATGGGAGATAGAGGGCTGCAATGTCTAAGACAGAGAATTCAAGGGACCAAGAATGTATTCTACAGGAAAAGGGAATGAAATCCAATATTTCAATTTTCCACCCAATGATACCGAGTGAAAGTCTTGTGTAACTATGAATAACGTAATCATCTAGCAACATCTTACCACGGTGCTTAAAGACCTTAAAACTAGCACACTGGAGAATCGATAGCATCTGTAAGACATAATTAAACAGCTTGAACAAAAACGCAAGAAAAATATTGCACTATTTTAATTTGGAACTCTTTTATACCATTACAAAACGCTTTCAGTTTGTATTGCAATTCTTTGTCATGTACATAAGCGCTACAATATTAATAATTCGCATAACTTAATGATGTAAATTTCTCATGATTTCTACAGGATTCAATATTTTTTGGTTGCCAGTATGTGTAATTTTATTTTTTATATGCTTAGTAACTAAGAATCCTACTCATATTCTAACCATTTTTTGAAAAATAAATTGAGTACATTCCTATTAAATATCCATCCGTGATTCATGTTTTCCAAAATAATTCATAGTGAAAAAACTATTTTTATAATGACAATGTTATTATAAAATTATGCAGTATATAACAAAGTAATTTGTAAAATTATATGAGAAAACACATGGTGTGATATTCTATAAAATAAACCAACTGAGTTTTCCTTTTATAAAAGCTGTTTTTTCTCATATGAAAAATCAAAAACTAAATTTAAATATTCATCTTTTATAAAAAAAAATATTGCTTATATCAATTCAGATTAGTAACCTAATCAAAAACACAACTCCATTTAATTCAAGAAGATCGGCTATTAGGATTTTTGCCTTAGAGATAATAAGATAATTTAAATATGAAGCCCTTGGGAATAGTAAAGATTAATTTTAATGGTTCAGCAATTTACTACAAAAATATTGTTTTTTGTTGTATAAAGATTTGTGATAATGCAAAACAAGCTTCAAAGTTTACCTCAAAGAGAAAAACTCATTGAAAGGAACAAAAACTCTGACAATTATATGGTTGCATTTCTTTCATAAATTATAAAAAAATATTTTCTTATTAAAATGTTTCATGTTTAAAGCCAAGTTAATGTTTTTCTATTTTATAAAGTTAGTTATTTTTTGATACAATAATCAAGAAGAATTTAATTGTTTCTAAAGTATACTATACCCGAAATATTAAATACTTAAAGCACTCATTTCAAACTAAAATCTGTATTAAAATTTAGAAATATATCATATTCAGATAAGATTTTTGTGCATAACATTTATAAATTTAAAATTCAGAAACATACAGTTTGCACATTTAAAATACTCAATTAAAAATGATAAAATATTTCAGTTCCTATTTCTTTGTACTAAGAGTGAATTTTATTATGCTGAGGAAGTTATAAAATTGCGTAAAGAATATTGGTTAGTAATCTTGCGTCAAATTTTTAGAATACTTATATCTTAGGAATTTCTGAAACAAAAATAATTTATTTCATTGTCAATAAAAACAAAAATTCCCTTACAAATTACTAAAGCATATTAACAAATTTTAATATATTAATTGATTGAATTGTTTCAAAAATATTATTAATTTTCGAAGAAATTATGGTGTTTAAGGCTTCTGTTATTAATTGTACTATTATCTTGGTATGACAAAAATATAAATAATTTAGTTATTAGAGAGTTATTTGAAAATGTTTTAAGTCCATATATTAAAGAAATTCATTAGAAATAAACTTAATAAATTAGTTACCCATTCTATACTTCAACGCTTTTTGTTTATATAATGAAAAATCTTAGCAAACGATTTAATAAATTGACCAACATTAAATTGTTCATGTACAGCAGAAAGCTTTGATGGTAAAATTAATTTTTAACATCTACAAATATGGAATAATATTGAGTTTTCAAAGTGAAACTCTTGTAATTAATAAAACGCCAATATTATAAAATATTTCATCCTTTATGATTGGTAATGATGATTCTTTATTATTTGCACATGAAAAAAACATAAGTATTAAATTCATATTTCTATAATTCTTATAAACTGGAAATAAAACGTAACCATAAAAAATTGGATATAAATGTGTGCATTTAAAAATTTAAAATACTATAAGAGAGCATTTAATTACGCTTAATCTATAAAAAGATGTATTAAAATTATAAATTTATGATTATATTCATGTGAAAGAATTAAATGTGATGTTAAATATGTTGCCAATCATTTATTAGAAATAAAAAATAATTTAATCATATGCATAAGAAGTGATGAGCATTTAGAACTTTTCTAACATTCATGCATTATTTTATACCATTCAAAATAAAATAAGCATGCTTATTTACAGTTAGTAAATTTTAGAAAAATACATCATTTAAGATATTCACTTATAACAGAAGCTAAAATATATATCACATAATTTAAAGTCATAATATTTCTGGAGTTCGTAAAAGTTCATCCTTTCTAAGACAATGACATAAATAAGACATGCAATAAATGGTGTGAAGAGTAACAATTTATTCTCTTCATGAATAAATATTACATTAAAATCATTTATGAATAAATATTGTGAAGGATAAATTATGTGTTGATATTAATTACTTTATTTTATAATAATATTATTTTCTTTAAGCAGAAGAGGCAAAGAACCATTGTTTTAAAACTAATCCAATTATAAACAAATAATATTCACTTAATTAATACTCTAGAAATAAAAGCAACTAGTATGCAGAAGATAGTATAGAAGTAAATGCAATATAACGCTAACATTTGCTTTTTCAAATCTTTTAGAGAATAGAACACATTTTTGATTACATTTTATACAAAAGCTATTTAAGCAAACAAGTAAAGTTTGAAAATAGAGAAAATAGTTCTTTAAATGTATACAATGTGATTTTGCAATTAATAACAGTAATGTATATTTGTACGACTCTCATGCAAGATATTTAGTTTCTTCTTTTTTCAATTATCTTGGCTGCCTTTACATTATTTCAGAAATTTATATGAATAAAACATTTCTTTATTGTATAAAAAGAAATTTAAAGCTTTTATGAAAACCGATGTGTAGAAAATATGTTATGTGATTGATTTTTATAAATAAATATTGCTTTAAATAAGTATACGGCATATATCATGTGCAATATTTAAAACAATTATAAGTAATATAAAATTCAGTTTTAAATATGTAATAAACTGGTCTTATAATAAATATAATAAATGTAAAAGTTACGCTGATTTATAAAAATTATTTAGAATTTTCAACTGCAAACAGAAGTGAAATATTTATGCAATTGCGTGTTATATTAACGGTGTTTGGCATTTGTTTTAAAACGATGGAAGTTAATGTTCAAGTAGACGTAGAACATATATAATATATATTGAAAAAGAAAATATTTATTTTCATGGAAGATAATTTCTGATTCAGAGGTAATAATTTATATCTCTAAATTAAAAATAATAATTTATTCATATATTATTTTTATTAAAACATTTGAAATATTTTAGAAAATAGTTTATATTTTTAATTATAATATTTATGTTAAGTAAGTTATTGATTATAAACTTAACTAATACAATCACACTTTATATTTTGCTGTTTGTTAAGAACTTTTAAATGTTTTAGAAGACGTATTATCATAATATACATCAATCATGATATTCATTTCTTCTGTCTTTTGTTTTCCGAGGAAATATTTTTGTTTTTCAATTAATTGGTGTTTTGCAGAAAACTTGTCAATTTTCAATCAATGCTTAATATAAATGAAATAATTTTATAGCCA
This sequence comes from Latrodectus geometricus, assembly GCA_026290005.1. Lineage (NCBI taxonomy): Eukaryota > Metazoa > Arthropoda > Arachnida > Araneae > Theridiidae > Latrodectus > Latrodectus geometricus. Next base: position 7,588 of record JAPDSC010103078.1, read on the forward strand.
ACGCTTAGAAATATGTATTTTACTACATAAATCCTGAGATAAAATACGAAATAAATGAATGAGAAAACAGGAAGCAAGGAAGGAAACATTTTGAAACATTAAATCCATGAATCATTATGCAGCATTAAGAGTATAACTTTAATTTGATACTTGAGAAAAATACATTCCCATGTACATATTCGGAAAGATTAAGATAATAAAAATGTATAGTAGTTCTTAACTTCAAAAATAATTATCCTATAATAAATAATATTGTACAAAAAATATTCTACAAAAAATATTTATCACCAAATACATCTTTTTAGAAATGAATCATTTTGAAATTAAAATTTGGGAATGCATACTCCACAACAATGTAAATAAATATAATCGTAATATTTTTTTTTAATTACAGTCATTTTAAATTCATATGCTAAGTAAATTTGAAGGAAATATTGCTTTTTTAGCCATATTTTGCGTACATAAAAACAAGAATCATGCAAAGAATTATTGCATAAACTCTTTCTTCGGAATAAAATTAACAGGAATTTTAAATTGATAGTTTAATTAAAAAGCTTGAACTCATTAACATTTTTCATTCATACAAAACTTTTCCCCCATCATGAAGCATTGATTTAAATAAAATATTATTAAATTAAATGTGCAACTTGAAGCATTTAACATAAATTTAATTTATATACATAAGATATAAATATTTAAAACATATGTACAAGCTTACAAAAGATATATGCACAATACTAACAAGTCAATAACTTACAAAAATCTAAATAAATTTGGATTACCACACAATATTCGGTATGAAAAGAATGATGTTATTCTAGTTCTTTATAAATTTAATGCATTATTTAAGAAACAAATAAAAATTGATATTTACTTTTGCAGAATAAATTGTAATGAAAGCAGGTTATAAATATTCTAGATATTTAGGAGCTTGGAAGCTGAGATATGTTCGGCCAGTGAAGCTATTACTATCACTGATAAATGCAGTCCACCACCTTTACATGGAGTAAATAAAAATTCTATAGCGTTCACACATGGAGCCACCACGCAGATTCAATTTTGAAATTTAGCTCATTATCCATAATGAAAGAAGATTGTTAGGTATCAATCGTTAGGATTGATAACACGTTTTCAGTTGTTCAGAGATCATGAGTGATTCCTGCTGAGAAGACAGCTGAATGGTCAGCGCTCTTATCTGATATTTAATAATTCCTTGGTGTGAATTTGTGCAAGGATCATTTTTTTTTGTGTTGTGTGCAAAATTATCAATGAGCGACAAAAATGCAAATTCAAATTAAAAGAGATTACAAGCTATTGTAACATTTAAATATTACAATAGCTATTGTAACATTTAAATGTTACAATAGCCTGCAATCTCTCAACGTATGTTAAGTAAAATTTAAGAAGAAAACATGAAACAGTAAAGAAAACAAATTATTTTACATTGCACTGATGGCAAGAAGCGTGATTACATTCTTAAAAATTAAAATAGTTTCTAAATTAAACTTACATTCACACAATTGATATTGTTTATAGGTTCGAAAATATGGAGAAATAATGATTAAGTCAAATAATATTGATGTCATTTCAGATAATAAGAAAAGCTGATGGGTCAGCTTGTTCACAATGATTCAATGCATGGATGATCACATCAGGGGTATCTCCAAAAGTATTGATAATGGGTTAAAATTAATGGTACTTTGACATTGATAAAGTAGCATCTATCAATGGTTTATTTATTAATTTATCAATTGATTTAGTCATTGAAGTTATTTATCATAGCTTCTATGATTACGGAAAGGAAATCATCGTGATTTATTCTGTTCAGTTGCAAAATTTGTTAAGTAATATAATGAATTTTTGTCTTAAAGAAAAAAACTCCTGAATTTTTAAATTTTAAATTTTCATTTTAAAATTATTAGTATAATTATTAATAATTAAAATCAATAAAAAATTTTATTAAGAACATAAACTTCTTTTAAAGTGAACATCAAATATTTTTTGTTTAAATCTCATTTTTTATTAAATTAAATTGTTAGTATCATTCAGAAAAATTATAAGATACCGGATTATAAGTAAAATGGGCAGGAAAGAGATTATGAGAAAAATTATCAGGGATGGAATGTACCATGAAATAATCCGTACACAATTCTTTGAAGTATTTTTCTCAACTTACAAAAGGTCCAAAATTTAATATTTAGTTTCTACTTCAATGAAGTGTATGTTTCACCATCACATAGGATATGAATATAGACAAGATGATTGATCAACATGTCTTTGAATTTTATCATTATAATCCTAAAGTTTTGAATTTATGATGTCCCTACAGATATGATCAAAATACCGATAGAGTTTTTGCTACGGAAGATTGTACAAAATGCCTAGTAGGAATTGCGAAAATAAGAAAGGAAAATGAAAACTCACCTAGAATATCCAAGGAGAAAATGCATTTGCTTTCTTTGAAATATTGAGTACACTAAAATTTAGATATTTCTTAAATAATAATTTTTATGAATGTGTTAATTTAATTTAACTAAATATTATACTGTTTTTAAGTATTAAAGTTGTTATTAAAGTCAATGTCTTCAAATTAAGTATATTTTTTTATTACTTATATCACTAGAATTAAGTTTAAAAAATTAATAAATCTCCTTAAAAATTTAAAAAAAGGGAGAAAGTTTTTATTTTTCTAGAAATATTTTGTTTCACAATTTGTTCAAATATATCAAAATCTTCAACAAAATTCATATTCGCAAAATCTTCACAGACTCACTATGACTGAAATGCCTCACAAACACTTTCAACAATACATAATTATGCTTGAATTACTATATATTAAATGTGAAACACGCTTTTAAAAGTTGACAACTATAAAAACATACTACTAATAAATAATTAATATCAATTTTTGAATAGAAGACACTGGAGCTGGAACGTATTCATTACTCATTATTTGTAATTCATATTTTATTATCCATGTAATATTCAAATCAAACAAACTTCATATTTCTAAGATATATATATATATATATATATATATATATATATATATATATATATGTATGTATACACATGAAAGTATATATTCATACATAAAATATTGTGTAATCGCTCTATAAAATATTAGCAACACTATCTTATGCGGAACGAGTAACAAAATAAGTAATTATTTGAAATCACATATTTCATAAAATAAAAAAAAAAACTAAACATGTTTTTAATCTCAAGAAGAGATTAAAAATAAAAACGCAAAATCTTTGTTCTTGTACACATATCTTCTACAGTGTACACTATTTTTTGTAGTGTTCATCTTTTATTCATTACAGCCATTTTGTTTGTAGTTTGCAAAAAAAAAAGTTCGGTTTTCTTTGGGGAAAATAAACTTTTAGTTTGAAAAATACACGATTTTTTTTTTAAAGTTAATGATATTGATCACTTAACCTATTTCTATTTTAATATACCGTAAATAAAAACTTCAAAGTTTTGAAAGTTTAATTGTACAAATTAAGTATTGCTTACAGTACTAAATGAAAGTTGTTTTTATTGATGTTACCAACGGTAAGATTTTAACTCCATTTAAAGAGAGTATATGAACTTATAACTTGTTTCCATATTAAAAACTCGTGAATGGTGCTTGTGATGTTATTTTAAACTTAGTTGTTACAACCAATATGTATACAAAAATACCGGTACATTTTTCATGACTATTTAAGCTCGAATTAATTTCTGTTGTCTCACTTCATTATTTTACACAAACATTTTTGTTTAGTAATCAATGGTTACTTACCGAATTGACGGAAAACGCTAAGATCTAAATTGTCTGGTTTTTGATTTAATCAAATACAAAACTAGTGCAAAAAGGTTTTTCATTTATTGTACAATGTATATTTTATAGTATAGTATATATTATTCAATAAGTATAATTCAATATATATATATGTATATATATATATATGGATAGATAGATAGATAGATAGATGTATATATATATATATATAGCTGATGCATAAGGATTCAGTGTAGATATAAGTAAGACTTGATATTTTATGAAAAATAATGATTATTTTTTAAATGCATCATCTTTGTTCTTCTTTAAAATTTGGAAAAAATTATTTATAATAAAAGTATCAATTGCAGTTATTTAAATTTTTTCTTTGACATAAATAGTAATTTTTTGTTGAAATGCTCCATTATTGTGTAGGCGAAACCTGTAGAGATTCGAAACATATATTTTAAGATTAGTTCACTGATCATCGGGAACTAGATAAATATGATCACATAGTTGAACTATATTTGATGGCCCAGTTTTATGGCATTTTAATTTGTACATGGGTCATAAAATGATACATTTATGGGTAAAACAAATGGCTTGATATCATGATAACATATGGTATATTGGTTTATGGAATTCTTTTTATGAATAAACTCTATTTGAAGATTAGAAAAAAAAATTAAAATTACTTACCATTTTATTTTTGTTGCAGATATTATAGATCAGAAGTAATATGATTGCTTTAGAATAGATTTTTATAAGTAGTTTATTCATAAATAGTAAATAAATGGAAGATAACATTCAGTTGAGTTCTGACGATTTTTAAATAACAAATAAACATCTGTGTTTTGTTCAAGCATTATAGTTTAGTTTCGATTGACCTTTCATTTTTGAATATATAAAATACCAAATCATATCATATTGAGCTGATATACAACAGAAAAGTTAAAAATGACTAATTTTTTATATTAACTTTCATTTGGAGATATTTTTGATGTTATAATTCATGAATTTGAAAAAGATCATAAATGATAAACATTTCATGAAAATAAATAAAAAAAAAACATTTAAGCGAATGTTTTAAATTTTATCGAAAATTAAATTCATAATATCTTATAAATGTCAAATTGTGAGATTATAGATTTTTGCTCTACAGTTAAAAGAATGTTATTGAAAATCGTGGACTGTATATCCTAAGTTATATAAAATTAACTACGAGTTTAGTAATATTTGATTATTGTTAATCTTTTTGAATGAGTAAATAATTACAATAAATATACTTGTTATATATAGTTTAAGTATATTAATTACAATAACTATGCATATGTCTTTCAGTGAAAATTAACAATTTATTATTAATTCCGATTAGAAACAATAATTAAATCACACTGCCAAATATCATT
>JAPDSC010103078.1:23946-34313 GCA_026290005.1 Latrodectus geometricus
ATGTTCAGACTTAAAAATTTTTTACTTCTATAAGATGTACTAAAGTCAATGAAAGCACAAAGCTATTGTTTTACTCAACTCTCTTTTAAAATTTTAATGCATTTTCTTTTCAAATGGCGAAGAATTTATATCAAGCATATTTTTTTTGCAATTGTAGTCTACTTCTCAGAAAAATCAAATATATGTTAAGGCATTTCTCTTTTTCCTAAGCTAGTCAAGATCAAATCCAATTTTTTTATTATAAAATATCAAATATCTTGATTTTTCAATTTCAATTATGAAAAATGTTTTTTTAATGCAAGCAATATTATAATGATATAAAATGTTTCAGTTTAAAAAAAAATAGTATATATATATATATATATATATATATATATATATATATATATATATTATGCTAAAAATAAACAAATTATTATTATTATTATTATTATTATTTTTTTTGTTTTGCAAAAATATGAATGAAAAAAAATGCAGAGTTAACAAAAAATGTCTTAGAAATATATTTTAAGTAAAAGCCATCTTTATGAATAAAAAATTTCTTTAAATACTAAGGCATTAAAACAATTATTAAAAATACAAAGATATTTTTTTCAACAATTTATTTGATTTCGTACTGGACAATTATACTATAAATCTTTAAATTATATTCTTCTACGTATAATGAATTTTAGAAAATGTTCAAAATTAAGTTATAAAAATTTTTTCAAATTCATATTTATAGTGTACTCTAAAGGTAAATAAAGCTTAATATGTTATCAGAAAATAGAGCCCTTTGCAAGAGAATACTTTTTTTAACAATTTTCTTAGAGTCTTAATATGAATAATGTTTGAAAATATCAAAAATATGTGTCAATATTTTACTTAATATATTTTATCATTTATTTTTACCATTTGTTTTTTAAGTAATTGTTTAATTTACATTTAATATAAACTTCAAATTATTTATTTGATTATAGAAATTCGCTAGATTTCATTATGCTAATAAATTCGCTAGATTTCATAATGTTAACCTTCATTGTGATAAAATCTACTTTGTATGCTCAGTATGAAACAATTTTTGTTAATTTAAATACATATAATATATACTCCTTATGTATTTCAGTTAGTTTTAGTTAATCTTTATAATTTCATCACTTTCAATAGTCATTAAATTCATAAAATAAATTTTTAAATTAAGATTTGTCTGTTTAAATACTTACAACAGAATATATTTAGTAAAATATATTATTTAAAAAATCTAGAATCCTATTACGCTTAGCTTGAACTGATTATTATATGTTTTACCATTTTAAATAGTTTTATAATCGTTCACATAAATATTGTTTGTAATAATATTTATTAACGTCTATAAAATTCTAACCCCAAGTTTTTACTTTTCATGAAAATTTAATTTTTTTTTAAATGAATAAAGTGTTTTCAACAGCTTTTACAGACATTTCTTTTCATAAATAAAAATTAACAATAACACTGCTGCCCAAGCTGTCTTGTGGTTAGCGTACCTGACTACAGATGGGTGGGACCTGGGTTCGAATCCTGGCTCGGGTATGGGTTTACTTTCTCTCTCTCTTTCTTGTCTTTGTCCTTTCTTTGTGTGTGAATGGTTACCTACCCTATAAACGGGTACCTATCACATGTGTGTACTGACTAAGTCGGACTCCACACCGAATGTGATTCAGTTGGAAAGCCTGGCTGGTACACAACAATAACGCATTTTACAAAGGAAAATATAAGTAAATTTTCAGTGGACTAGAGAGAGAGAGAGAGAATTGATTTTAATAATTCCAGCAATATGTTTCAGCCGTTTAAGCAAATATGCAAATAATATTACTCAAGTTTACATTACTTAATTGTTTTAATTCATCATAATATTTATATACCTTGAAAAATATAATTTTTTAAATACAAAAGTAGAAAGAAGTTAATATCTAATTTGATGTACTAAAATTAAATAAACTTAAAATGTTATGAAAAAAAATTTTTATTTTAATTCGACACAATATTGACTACGATTTTACCATTTTTCTTTTCATTTCATAAATAAAAATAATGTCATATTTATTAAATTTCATCGTCCAATAAATTTATCTGTTTTAAATAATGACTATTCTAGTTATGATTATTCGGTTCTATCATATTATATTCTATCTATTTTATCTGTTTTAATCAATCTAGTTTCACTAATGGCTTAAAATTGTATCTTAGATAATTATGGTAACAATAGTATCCATTTTTTTTAATATTTAATTATTTATATATTCGTAGTTTGAGAAAAATTCGAAAAATTCTTGCATGGTTATTTTATGGCTGCATTATAAATCGATTTCATCAAGAAATTTCTAATATTTATTTAATGCTAAAATTGAATTTTAAACATGCAAATTGGTGGTTTGGTATTTAACTCTACTACATTCATGTACATAATTTTAAATAAGGTTTTCAAATAAATTAAAGCCATTTTATAAAATGATTCTAACTTGATAAATTAAGAATTTGTAGTAGAAAAACATATATCGTTATCATTAAATTGCAGGAACAAAAAATGATTTAACACATAAGCTCATTTTCATTAAAATTACTTTTAATTTTTTATTTACTGGAATCTATCTCAATGTTGCTACAATTTCAATTAGCTTTCGATACATATTCAAATATGTTATAACTCCGTAGAAAGTAATAATGTACATTGATTTCAGATGAATGTTATTTAAAAATTGAATATATATTTTGAGAATAGATAATAAGCAAAAATGCATCTATGTCGTTTTTTTATATTTTATCATGGAAGAATTATTTTTAAAATTATTTTATTTTAAATTGTCAATATTTATGTAATAGAAATAGATGTATTTCACAAAAAAGTATTTGACACATAAAGTTAAATTACTTCTAATATATTATATAATAGAAAAACATACATGAATTAACTTTAATCATTTTTATTTTGCTGAAAAATAATAACTGTTAACAAAACATATTGCATCACATATTTATTATTGTAAGATAAATTTATTAGTCTCTATAATTTTAAGTTTAACATAAAGATAAATGTTATCGTTTGTCGTGAATATTTACTATAAAACCTACATTTTAAAATAAATGAAAACATTTGAATTGTTTGAAACGTCTTGATTATGTAGATATAAAAACCATTTTATAACAAGTAAGTTATATTTTAAAGAAAATTTTCATTTTAAAATATATATTGTATTTTTCAGTTACAAATCTACTAATGATTATCAGTTTCAAGTTTCAAGAATTCACAGTTATTGCAAGTTTCAATAACTATGAATTAATTAAACAAACGAAATTGATCAAATTTCTGATATTATAAATTCAATAAAATAAATAATTAATCTTTCAGTACTTAATTTAAAAATTACAAGAAAATAGTTTGACATAGAAAAAAATGGCGGTTTTTTTCATTAAAAGAAAAATACTTTTCAGTCAGTTTTTAAAATATTCCAGCTTCAGAATTATTTTAAAATAAATTTTAGCTTTAATGTAAATAATGACCAAAAAGAGAATTTTCTCGTATAATAGAAGAATGAAATGAAAGTTCTATTTGCCAACACTGAAAAAAAGTTTCCCTCATTTTCAAATGAAATAAGGGGATGGAAAAATATCAAATAAGTCTCTTCTAATTAAAGAGATTAGTAAAAAGTACTACTTCTGAAGAAACTAAAAACATTTTTTCTAGTTTCTACAAAACAACACCGAAACTTTTTTCTTCTAACCAGGTTGTCAAGTAGATGTGGGCAACTAACTAAATCCAGTTTCTTGCTTAGATTAAATTTTTAATTAAGAATTAAATACATATATTCAAAACAAATAATTTTTATACTACTATTGAAACAAAAATTTAATTGTATCATGCCACGTAAAAATTTATGTTTGCGTTTCTTCAAAATATTGTAATAAGAGAATTACAATATATTTTTAAAATTTATTATGTTCTTTTTTATTCGCCATAGTTAGGAATACGCTGCAATATTTTATTAATTTATTTGACAATTGGATATTTAATTAGAGAGTTAAATATTTAAAAAGACAATGCTTCCGCAATGAAATTTATATATATTCATACATATAAATATATATATATATATATATATATATATATATATATATATATATATATGCAATGAAAAAGAAAAGATAATTATTGAAAATATTTTAATATATTTTAATTTCTTTTTATTCATATTATTTATATATTTTATTTTTTGAGAAAGTATTAATTTTTTAAGGCATTTTCATTTATTATTAAGAAGATAAAGGTTATATAGATAAATGTTTTCAAATTTTGAAGTGTGTATATTATTGATATGAATATCTACATTTCCTTTTATATTTCTAAAAAATCTTTTTATTTATCTTTTATAAAGAAAGTATTTTTTTTTCTCTGTAAAATAACAAAACATAAAAATATTGTAAAATTATGCGAAGGAATCATTTTTTCATTTTTGAATAGCGAAATAAATCAACTATGCTATAAACAATATTTTACTTGCCCAAATTACAAAGCTAAAAAATCACTTACTTTCACTCCCAAACATAAACTGCGCAGCTGTACAGGATTGATGCGAGGATATAAAAACATTATTTGGAAAGTAAAAAAAAAATTGTAGAAAAGAACTGAGAAAAGTGTAGAAGAAAAAGAAAAATCAAACAATCTCAGGTGGGAAATAAAATAAAGAAGTTAGGGTGATAACAAAGCCCAAACCACAAAAGAATATTTTTCCAGAGTCCTGATTTCTGTTCCCTTCTAGAAAAAAAAAAACTAATCCTTCTTATACTAACGTTTTTTCGGACATTGTTAAGATGAACTTCTTTTCTCCTGTATCAACAGAGGAAGTACTTCAACAGTATTCTTCAGAAAATTAAGTGGCTCTATAAGAACTTTGGACAAGAAAATAACAATTCATCAGTAGATGTTACTAGAAAAAATGTTTAATTGATAATAAGTAAACATTTTTTTAAAATATCTATACCATTAAGAACGCATAGAAACATTACAATGTTTTAGATCAGGATGCTTAGATTACAATGTATAAAATGGAAGTTAATTTTATACACCTTATATGCATATCAATTTCATATTATTTATTTTAAATTATTAGTTTACATACTAATACTTCAACAAGAACTGTATTTTTTTCTGAAAACAAAGATATTTCAAAGCATCTCGTATACGCATTTTTGTAACTGACATTTAATTTAATTAAAATCTGTCAAGCATAAAATATGTTTCACTTACTAATCAATAATTTGAATTTAGTTAATGATATATTAAATTTTTTTAATGGACATTTTGGCTAGTCTATTTTGAAACACTATTTCTAAATGATGAACTTTGATGAAACTTTACTGTCATGAGACTTACATGCATCAACAAATTCTCATTTGTTGATGCATGTACGTCTCATGACAGTGGGCGAATGAGAGACACACCTCATTTCTAGAAGCACGTCAAAAACTTAGTTTCGAGTCAAGTCATCGCAAATTTTAAACTCTTGTTACAGTGTAAATCGCGTGATTTTATAATGACTTGATAGGGTTTATAATAGAAACACTATTACGTCAGTATCCCACGATCATCAATAAATGAGAGAGAACAATAGGTAGCCTACTCACAGATTTGTATTTCATATTTTGCTCACAGATTTTATTATGCAACACAGATTTATTTTTCAGTAAAACATACTTTAAAAAGCTATGGACATGCAAAATATGGAAAAACATTACATGAGAAGACTACAAACTTATTGAAGAAATAAGAATAATACATTTAAATATCCAGGAATGTCCACCATATTGGAAATAACTTTTAACTTAATCTTATTTTAGTGATTATACTTAAAATATCTTAACCATCATAGCATTCTGATTCATAAATCGTCACTGGCATTCAGAGAGAAATATTTTACCTGAACTTTCTACTTGAGACATTGATATCAAATTTTATAGAAGTACGCAATTCAAAAAGTACTACATAGTGATCAATCCATTTGATATTCTCATGAACTTTTAATTAAAACTTTGTTATAATGTTTCTGGAAGAATTCTTCTAAGCAATTTGATAGGAGATGAAAATATCTAATTCGGTTTGTATTAAAATATTTACTGACTTATTTACTTATTCACCTTAACAGAATAAACTGCATATCCTTTAAATAGAAATGCATTTTTATGCATTCATAAAAAATAACAAGATTATAGAATTTAATATTACAATAAATCTATTTTAATAATATATATTGAAATTAAGATAAAATGACTTACTGGTCATAAAATGCTGAATTTTTTTGAATCAGCTAAAAAAACGCAAAAAAGAAAATACTTTTGTTTATCAAACAAAAAGTAATTAATAATATTTTAAGTTTTCTGAAAATAAGAATATAAGTGATTTGTTTCTCTTTACATGCATAAAATTTTAATTAAGCGTAATTATTTCACACAAGACCAACACTTTAGAAACAAGGTAAAACCAAATTAGGAAAAAAAAACTGTTTTGATTTGTATTGATTATTTTCTAGAAATAGTTTGAATAAAGAATACCAAATATTATGAAGAGAAGCACTAAATAGATAAAGACTGTATGATTTAATATTGTCGAATAAATTTTTAATAATAAATACTCTTAAACATAACTTGTGACCTTTCTAAAAGAAAGATGATATAATTGTGCAGAAGTAATGAAAGAAATGAATGTACTAACTGCGTTCACTGATTTTGCGTTTATGTTTTAAGAAGAAGTAATCGCGTCATATCTCAGTTTATATATAAATAATTTTTGAAGTTTTCATCACCAACAAACGCACATTTATTTTACAATTATACTCTATCATATTACTATTCTCACGTGCCATGCCATTCTTACGCATATTTACCAATATAAAACAATGAAATTGGCAGTAACTTTAATTGAGCTGTTCCTTTTACTTTTGAACTCATTTTTAAATCCTTCTAAAAATAAACATATGAAATTAAATAATATTAATTATTTTAAATTGAGTATCGTATATAATTATAAACTACATGAGGGAATTCTATCGTTTTGGAACAAATTTTTATCAATCTTTCAAAAGAAATTTTATTAGACTGAAAACAAGTTTAAGAGTTAGATTAATATGTGATTGATAAAAGTACATTTTTTTGCATTTTTGTCAGACTTAAACGCCGCAGGCAAACTGCCTACTCGCGAAGCAAGTGTAAGGCCTTGACGCTGCGTAATCAACCCATCACTGGGAAATACCAAGTCTCCCGCCAGGTAAAGAAAACACAACTATTCAGCAATCGGTGACTTCACCAGACGAGTCATTACTCCGCTCAGCCGATTTTAATCAGATTTGTAAATTTTATAAAACTGTGAATGTGAATAAAACAAGTTCACTACTTAGGACGTTGTGTGTGATCCTAAGTAGGAATAGCGCACTAGAGAGGAAATAAAAAACAAAAACTTGTAGGGTTCATTTGGAGAGGGCACATCTTAAGCGAGCCAAAGATGTTTTATGACTTTTCAGGTAATTTTCCATCTAAAAAAAGAACCCATATCAGGTAGGTCATCAAATGATAGTGATGAGATGTATGCAGTATAATCAGGATAGAGTCCATATTACTTTTCATAAAAATGTGATTCAAGCATGGAATTCATCAGAGTTTTGCCTATTTTTAAATGTTAGGGAAAGTTTTGTCCTTTTCTTACGATTCGTAGAACTTTCATTTATTCTTAATATATAATTATTATAAACTTATACAGCATTTAAAAAAGATAATAGTTGTCTAAGAAAGAAATTATGTTTTTAATACTATATTTCGAAGAATATATTATGAATTTAATTTTTTAAAATCCTATTTTTCATGTTATTATTAGATTTTAATTGAAAATTTCAAATATTTACATACGATAGAAGTTCATACAATTAATTTAAAAAGAGTTTAAAAGCATCAGACAATAATTACAAACATATTTAACTGAAAATAGTAGAATATTTAAATTAAAATATCCTTTATTTAATAATATTTGTATGATGATCCCATAGCAATATAGGAAAGTTTAAATATTTAAAGGAAATTTTAAAGAAGCAATAATATAAAAAGAAGCAATAATCAAATATATTTTAATGTACAAATTATGAAATTTGTAAATATAATATAATTTAATGTTATGTATAAAATATAAAATAAGTGTTGATTCATTAAAAGAAATAGCAGCATTTAATGTAAAATGTTATAAATGTTAATAAATGGAGACCACTTGATTTGTCGTGATTGAAAGAATATTTTTGAAACTTCAGATCAAATTATTTAATTGTTTTACATAGCATATAAAAAGAAACCGTTGTGCATAAACTATTCAATTTATTACAAGAATTGTATACGAATGTATTTCATACTTAAACTTTCGCATTCGTTACATCAAATGAATCTTTCTCATTAAAAATTTCAAATTTAAGGACAATTATTTTTTCATTCCAAAACTTCTGTGAGAAAGAGCCCACAAATTTACTTTAAAAAAACAAAATATGAAAAATTCAAATATTATCATGGGAAACCGTATTGCTGAATCACATTATTGCACTGAATGCACGGAAACAGTAATAAATCAGAACTCCTAATCTTTTACGAGCATGTTTTTTCTCACACTTATTTTTTTTTATTTTTATACACACAGCATAAAAAAGATTTCAAACCAAAAACATGAAGCTTTAAGTTTTCCTTTAAACTTAGTGCCTTAGAAGTCTCTTATAACAAAGATTTCAGGATAATTTATTATCTTTTCAGAAAACGGTTCCAAGTAACTAATTCAGTGTTGTCCTATTCACAAGTTGCTGTTACAGAAGGATCAATTGAACTTAAAGCACTTCCTTTACGTGACACAAATAAAGCCATTTCATTGAGAGTTTGTGCTTTGATAAGACATTCTTTTCTTCCTCTGGCTATGGGAAAAGAAACTAGAAAATGTTTCCCAGAAATACACAAAATATTTATCTTTAAACTTAAATTTTGTTTCCTTCAAAATAAAATAAATAAATTACACCTTGATTTGAAACAAAAAAATAAACATTGTATTTCTCAAGTATCATTTAAAGGAAACATAATGCAGTAGTATTTCCGATAAAAAATATATTTTTGTCTTTTAAATTTCAAATTTATATTTCTGATATTCTAATTAGATATTTTCTGTAAATTTCAAACGTTATTCAGGAAAAAATTTAAGACATATTTGCATTAGAATTATATCTAATAAAATTCACAAAAATAAAAAAATACCCTTAAACCCAAATACCCATTTGGAAAATTGTTTAACTGAGATCAAACTCCATAATTCTTTTTGTTATTTGAATAAGATGAAACTCTCTAGATATTGAAGTATGAATCAAAATATTAAAAATTGATATAAAAATTTTGTTTATTTTTAATCAGAAATAAAATACTTACAAACAAAAATTTTAGATTTAACGAAATATAGGTCATCCTTAAATAGTGCATTTAATATACCATATTTTTTACTCTACTTTTAATATTATAAATTAACTATATATTTCTCTTATTCTATATATATTGACATTTATTTTTAGAAAATAATCTCTATTTGTGAGAGCTATTAGAGTTAATTTCTAGAGAAAATAATCAGTAACCTATTGTTTTATACTTTCTAAATATTTAAATATAATCACAGTCATTTTTTCAAATATTATAATAATTTAAAATGTAAAAATTTGCTTCTATTTTCTAATTTGCTTCTAAATTCTAATTAATTATTTAACCACTAATAAAAGTAATTATGTAATAGTAGTAATTATGCTCACTAAACATTTACTATTGGTTTGGGTCAATTGATAAATTATGCAAGTTTTGTTTCATTATGTATACAAATTAGTTTTTGTGTAATAATTTACAGTTTACAACTCACATATATTTTTATAATAAAATCATATATGCATATTTAGAATTGTTTTATTGTTTTATCAAACGTTAATGAAAATGCATATTTTAATGTCAGAAAATAGAAACTTATCGCTTAATGCATTTTCAGATTTACATATGTTAAATTAAGTGCTATATATATATTCCTATAAATTTAATATCTTGCAAAGAAATTATATCTTAATTATTTTAATATTTTTATACATGACAAACAAAATCACAGGATTTTATTTTTTAGAAAGAATTTCATCACAAATTTAACATATATATTACATTTTAGCTGAGTACAGTAAATTTTTCTGTTTGCTGGAATCGATTCAAAGCTTTCAGTGTCTGCTTAAAAATGAGTACTTATTTTGTCGAGGGAACTGAAAGTTTAAATCTCTTATTTAAATTCAACACGTGAATGAAATTTTGGCACAGCACAGTTGAGT
>JAPDSC010103078.1:42702-53329 GCA_026290005.1 Latrodectus geometricus
TACGTACCATCTTGATTTTTTAGAGCATGTTGATGCACGCGTGGCCTTCTCTCTTTCTCTGCCAGGTTAAGATTCGAAAATTTTAAATAGTTTTTAACACATAATTTTCAAATACTGATTATTATATTATTAGTTAATTAATACCTGAAACAAAATCTTTAAATAATTTAGCATTGCATATTAAATGCAATTTTCAACACGTTGTAAAAATGTATGTTATTTCTCTTGCATACATATAGTTTCTTTGTTCACAAAGTAATGTCAAAAGTAAACAGAACACTAGTCCAAAAACACTTAGGAACAAACATATTTTTGTGCTTAATTTGTAAATTAATGCATGTAGAAAAACAAAATTTGGATAGCAAGTACGTAACACAGGTATGTGACGATTGCAATATAAAAGTTTATTTTAGAAAAACGTATGCATGATTTACAGAGAAAAGGGCAAGAGCTGAAAAATCTCTTTCTTAAAGTAATGAATAATTTGAGCTTTATGTGATAAAATGTCATAAAAAACAACAAAGAAGTTTTTATTATGGATATGCACAATCCGCCAGCTTGAGTACATTAGAGGCACCATTTTTACATGCTGTCAATTAAGTTGTCGCTTACCGAAACGGGAAACCAAGAAGGTTCGGAATACCCTATTTCCCAGCTATATTAAAGACCTGGTACTTTATTCTGGTACTAGATTGGTCGTATCTGATACTTTATTCCATCCATATTAGCAAAGGTTCTGAATCCCTTTCCCGTTTGAATATGAACTCATCTGCAATAAATGTATACATACATAAAAGCGTGGGTGGACTCTGGATTGTATCATAAGGTTACTAGGAGCTGCATCCCCTACACTCACTTGCCCACCCCTCTAAGATATTTCTGGGAATCTTAAGAAAAGCTGTAGATCTTAAGAAAAGCGAATTTTGATTACAAATTAAAAGCGATTAGCCAAAATACAACTAAATGTTCTTCAAGCCCTGCAATAATTCAATAAGTAGTTTTATATTTTATGTCAGTTATAAACTTAACTTTATATGATTAAACAAACACTTGGGAAGGTAATTAAGATGCTTGAAGATTTGAGTTAAGACATTATTTACATTATACTCATTTTAGACAATATTTATATAGACATTACTTAATGCATGGCATTGCTTACCGTATGATTTTTTTGAAAAAATGCAAACGGGTCCTACTAGTTATTAGAGAATAGAAAATAGTAGGGAAAAATGAAATCAAAATGTTTCACGTTATTAAGCACTCTAGCCACTTCACTAACAATATTCATTTTTAAATTACGGCAAAATACATCATACAAAATTTTTTAATTTAATATAATTTTTATTATTGATGTGGGAAAATAGTTTTATTTCTTCTCACATTTTTTTATACTTATACATTTATTATGCAATATCTTCAAATTTTGTTGCATTTCCTGCATGAGAGCCATTTAAAATATTAAATAGTTTAATAAATTGATAATAATGGTAACATCAAATTTCTGTTATTAATTATTATATTTATGAAAAGGTACTAGTCTTTGTATTTGCAGTAATCTGAAAAACATACTAAAGTGTTCAATACGGAATACAAAAGCAAAAATGTCAAATCGTATTATAAGAATTTTTGATATAATCTGAAGTATACGAGAGGTGAAATAATGTGTAAACACATTGCTATTCCAAAAAGTAGGAAACGAATTGATTTGAAAAACAAGAATCTTATGAATATTTTAAAGTTGAGATGTGAAAATAGATGATTTTTTGAAATAGATAGAATGTTCTGAGTATGTAAATTTTAAAATAAATGACAAAGCTTTTACTCCGAATTTGATTAAAAAAGTTGATATCCAATACTGCATTTATATTTTCGTGTGACAAACCACGAATTTTTCATGATGGCTCAGGTTCTTCCTATAAGATCGCAATTTGTAAAAAAAAAATAGCAATCATTTTTTTTCAAAAAGTCATCATGAGCGTATAATAGAGATTTTTACATTATAATATAATTTTTTTTAAAAAAGTTTGTAATAATTAAATAATTGATTTTTTTAAGATTGTGGTAAATTATATTATATAATCTATATAATTTAAATATTTTTCTAATTAAAAAATTAAATTAAATACAAAGTAAGTATTATTGCTTATTAAAATATATTTTAATCACATTTACAAATTTATTAAAAACCTAGAAAATATAAATACGTATATTTGTGAGTGTTCTTGTAAGACCAAATGCGTCATATATTTAAAGTATTTATTGATTATTTAAAGTATTTAAAGTATTTATTTATTGAGGTGATTTTATAAAGAGAAATTTTATAGAGATATTATATTTGAAAGCATAATAATTTTTTAGAGAATATATTTGAAATAAGAACTGCATACTCCTTTTTAGATGCGTGTCAAGAAAAGTATTCCATAAAATAACATTATCGTATTATTACCATGTATTTTTTAATATAGCTTAAATAATAATGAAAAATATTGATCCCCTATTATTTAATAAGAATATGTATTTTTATATTTTTCGCATCATACCTTCCTAGAAAAGTAATCAAACAAAACTTACATTTTTGACATTAACATATCACACTAGAAATGCACAAATACGGACATATGCCATTAAGCTCCTGTTCTATTGGTTATCAGGTTTTGCTAAACCACATAGTTGTGAAGAATTGACAATGATTTTGAAAAAAAGAATGATAGGGAAGCTTATTTTGTTTGGAGTTACAAATTACCAGAAAAAAAAATCAAGGAATAAATATTTACCAATTTTCCATTTTGATATATGGCATGGGATAAATATTGCACTAAATATTGTAAGAGAGAATATGGGTCATTCCTAAAATTTCCTAGTGAACTTGAGTATACAAGTAAAGTCAAATACGTGCAAAACTAAGCTATATAAGTCAACTATAAAAATACAAGTAATAAAATTATGTATGCTGTAGATGTATGAAAAACAGTGTAAGTAAATATGATATATTTTTGATATATGCGTGTATAAAACTCATAATAATTGCTTTAAGTTATGTTGAACTTCTTCATAATACTAAAAATATCCATTATTCCCATATTTTATAACATAACAAACAATAATCAATAGACTATTAAATTTACAATTTATCCACCATTTATACACTAATTTATAATTATATAATAATTTTGAATTTACTATCTACACACCGACAATTAAATTTAATTTCAGATATGTATAAATGGTATAAAATTGAGAATATAAGGATTATAAAGTAAGATACTTGCTAATAGAGCTGTATTACCATGCATTTCTTCATTGTACATATATAGGCAAATAAAATGTATGATATATGATACAAAATTAGACATTAAAATTGATAATTCAAAAAATTAGCTGGCATATTTAATATTGCCTACTGCATTGTGCGGAGTCAATGAAAATTTTGAAACACCTGAATCTGTATATTACAAAAGCTTAGTTTGCTATCAGTATATTACTAAAGTATATAGTTGAACAAAAGATACAATAATTGATAATGATTTACGAAAATAGAAGAGAAATGCCTTCCAATGTTTTTTACGTTTTAAAAATAGTTGTTATGATCATATCTGCTGCTCAATTATGTATTTATCCTGACGGAATACTGATTTTCTTTCGTAGATAAAGGTGATTAAGTTCTTTATATTGAGAAGAAGAGAAGGTGTTTTGCTGGAATAGCAGAGAGAGGTATTAAGTTCTTTTTCACTCTCCGATGTTTTTAGGGTCATTTTTTGTGAGATTTCATTCCAATATGTAACGTACAATAGTCTCAACCTGATTACATAAACAAGCGATACTTAGAGACAAGCCCCGTCAATTGATGCACTCCGGTGTTACAGTATGTCAAGAAAGAAACTGTAATCTTTATTTCTGGTTCTTGATTAGGAAATCGAAAGAAATAAAAATTTTGAGCCTGTGAGTCCATCTACGTTATTCTGCCTCATTCCGTTCTCCCTGCCAAGCCATTTGTAAAACATTGCATAATTTTTGAAATGAAGTATAAATAAGGTCATTTTAATAAAAATAAATGTGAATTTGAGTATGTCATTACAGCTTGTTTTGCCAAAATGTCAATTTGCTCAATTTCATTGTATAGCACATGAGCCTTGAACTAATGAAGATAAATATTTTGAATCAATATCAGAAAGAGATGATTGATTGTCTTACTAAATCATTGTCTTGTATAAATTGTTTCCTGTTATATATTTAAATTTTATCAGTTGCAGCCAACTTAGTTTAGAAAGTACAGTTATGGTGTTTTCTAACTATCCTGCCAATGAGCCCTCACTTTTTCATTTTTGATTATGCATGAGCCTGTTCTCCTTTGCCTTCTATAACTGAGCATCAATAAAAGAAAGTGATGGCAAATGTACTTGCACTATGTAAGATTCGACGCTTGAATCATTATTTCTTCTATCTGTGTTGTGAGTGGAATAATGTGAATGGAGTTTCAAAGACATCTATGTTGTAAATTGTGTCCCATAGTCTGGTTTCCTATTGATAATGGAGAATATTAGTTTTAAGTGCTTCTAATTATACCATTAATGTAAGGGAAAGTTAACTGTTAATATACCTCTATATTAACAGTAAACTTTCCCTTAAACTATGTTTTAGCACAACAGTAGAGGCCGTGCTAAGGCATCTAGTGAGGGAAAAGGTGAAGTGTCTCTGTAAACTGGATAGTTGTCCATCTTACCTAGTTGTCATTTATTCCAACCTAATTGCTGAACCATAGCAAATCATTTCTTCATTACTGGTTTTGTACCAAATTTTAAGAATTTTTGTATTTACATCGCAGTTTCTGCAGGTTATTCTTCTTATGCAAATTGCAGTCACGATGGATTTTATTATTTGTCGCCTAGTGAAAGGGAACATAGTTTTCAATCGAAAATTATTCCTAAATATTTAATTTCTTTAACATTTTGAATGCTTCGTATACAAAGTTCATTCTTTGGAAATAAAATTAAGTACCACCTGTTACCAGCAAAGAAGATGGCTTGAGTCTTTTCATGGGTGATTGTTATCTTAAAGAGATCTTTAAAATATGAGAGTGCGATATTGCGTGTAAGCTTTAACTGTTCTATTGTTTTGGCGAAGCAATAAGCGGATCATTTGAAATGTTGTGTTACATGGCAATTGTTGGAGAAGTAAGACATTGAAATATATGTCCCAAACAAAAATCCCCCCCTCAGAATCCCTGGCGACAGTCTTTGCTGTAGCCTTTTAGAGCATATCGCCATTCGTGCTTAGTGACACTCGTTGTGTTGGTGAAAAAATGTGCCCATATTTTAAGTAATTTGTTAGGTCTGTCAAACTTGGCTGTTTTATTTAACACTACCAGTCACCAGATTGAGTCAAAAATACTTTTAAAATCATTTATTACTACAAGTTTTTTCAGGTATGTTCTGTTGATTTATTAGCTCGAATTTCAAGCTGTAGTTTGTTCAGATTTCAATTGTTTTCTAGTTAACTTGTTGTTTCAACTAGCCTATTTTCCCATATTTTTTCTATTGAAGCCAAAATATAGATACGTCTATAGGATTCAATAGGAATGATAGTTTTCCAACTTTTCAGAAAAAAAATGACTTTTAGTTTTTTGTAAGTGTGTTGGTAAGTGCAAGCTTCAATTAAATAAAATCGTGAACAGTGACTATGCAGAATAGTGAATGGGCCTGAAAAGACGATTGTTTTTCAGACTATATATATCTATATATCATCTTTCTACATATATATATCATATATACATCCATATTATCTATATATCAACCTATATATATATACATCTGGTCTCGGTGCCTTTCCTGATTTAAGGCTTAGCACCCATATGTGATTTAGGGCCCTTGCGTGCGAGATATATGCCCCGGTTAGGTGGAAAAAATTTTTACAACACTTATAATTGAAAATTTTTACTTTGTCATGCTACCGTAGAGAAATTAGTATCCTTTATTTCTTCGACCCAGAAAAAATTCCTCTTCACTTACCATATACATTTTGTTATATTTTGACAGTTAATTTGCTGGTATAAATAGTAAGTCTGTTTTTTTTTCTTAAAAAAAACTGCATTTAATATAATTTTAAATGCAAGCTCTTTTGAAACTAAAACCATAAAATAATTTAATATATTGTTCACAATTTACTTAATTTAACACAATTTTAATATGCATGTTCTGAATACTTACTTATTTGTCTATAAATTATAAAATAAAACAAGAAAATTGATTTTTATTTATTGATTCAATTTTACTTTTTTCTCAAAAACTAAGTTAGGATTTAAAACACTAACTTAATTTTTGAGAAAAAAGACATATGATGTTTAATTATATATATTAAATATTCATCTGTTTTTGTGAAAAAAAATCATATTCGAGATATCAAATAACATAAAAAGACATTTTTTATCATTTTAAATAAAGTATGTTAAAGGAAATCATTTTGATATTTGTTATTTATTTCAAAAAATTAAATTTCAAATTAACAATGAAATAAACTTAGCGTGACTAACTACGGAAAAGTCATACATCTCTAACATTTTATCAGAAAATAATTAACACCCTTAGCATTTTTAATTAAATATAATTTTTTGTCAAATTCTAGTATACGTGTATTTTCTTCATCTGAAATTTTCAAAAAGGAATTACCCTAAACTCCATGACACCAATATTGCTGAATGGTAATTACCACAACATACAATAACTTTAATTTGCTTAACCAAAATGTTATGAGATATAATAGAAAGAATCATTAAAATTTAATTTGAATATTTATTACTAAAAAAAAAAGTTCAAGTATATTATTAAGAAATTTGTAAATAACATCAATATCTATCGGTATCAGTTAAAATCATATTAAAGTGTAACTTTCAATGAATTTTAATTCTCCATTCCTGATGAGGCTTTGGATGCTATTGATTGAAACACCTTTCTATAACACCAAACCACATACATTCATTAATAAATGAATTCAAATTTATTCTGAATAAAAAAAATTTCATATAATCAGAACGTGCACTAAATCATGACTTGTCCAAAAAAAACATGTTGCTCCGCGTAAGATTCCTCAATCTGAAGTGCATATCTAGTTTTTTTTTTTTTTTTTTTTTTTTTTTGCAGGTTACGTTTCTTTTTTTGTTAACGGAGCACAAACCAAAATTTGCAAACACGCAAATACAAATGGCAGAACCAATTTCAAACAATTTGAGTCATATAGTAAGAATATAAATTGACTGACGATTTGGATAAGATGTTTTCTTGCATATGATCTTTCCGATAATATCAGTAAATATTTTCAACAATTCCAAACAACAATTCAAAAATTTCTAAACTATAAATTGAGATATCCTTACGCTTCAGATGTTACTAAGAATAACGCTTAATTTCCCTTAAATCTTCCAATAACTATTCATGAAAGAAATTTAGCTAAATCATGGTGCTGGAATTTCGTTTCACTGTTACGAGGGACACAATCAAAGCCAATTATTTTTACATTTAATCATGTCATTGCAAGTTCCTTTTTATTCCACGTGTTTTATTATAAACAATGCAATTTACATATTTATGACATTGTACGTTTTGCTTTATAACTCTTAATTTTATCTATTAATTTTTAATAAAATGATGACAAAATAATTGATTTATATTTAAAATTTATACCTCCTAATTGTTTTTAGCACAGTACGTGTATGCATATTTATATTAAAAAAATATTTTTAATCTAAATTTAAATTTATTCACTAATTATTGGTCATATAAAAGATGTATTTAAAGTTGTGTTATCTGGCTATTACTTTATATAAATATTCCATAAATTTTGAAAAAAAAAGTAACTTTTCACACTTTTTATATTTTTAAGAGGCTTAATATGTGCTTTTCTCACTAAATGTTGTTTATTAGCTCAAAAATTTATAATGATAATTCTAATGTGGAGTATATAATACAAATAAAATGCGTACTTTTTGTAAGTGAATAACTCATATACACTTTCATATCGCATGAATGTAAATTTAATTGGCACTTCTGTGTAACTTATGTTTTTAATAATGATTATCAACATTTATTGTCCACTCGCTATGTATTATGATATGCTATTGAGATTATTTCAAGCATAATCACACGCACTAGATACTCTTGTATTCCTCTATTATTTATTATTGATTATCGGGTATATTGTCTAAAATAGGATCTTATAACGCAATCTGTTGTATTATGCAATTCATGAGCATTATTGATCTAAACGCAATTAGCTGTTATTGCTACTTTATTCTGTGGAAGTTTGTAAGAATTAAGTAACATCTGAAAATCAATTTATATTCATAGACATAGCAAGTGTATAATTATGAATCATTTAAAAACAGGAGGAATATGATATATAATGCTAATAATCATTGAAAATAATCGTGTTATCGTGAGACATAGACATTTTCTAGAAAAATACTTTTTGCTCATTAATCTTAATGATTTAAAGATAAACTTGCGTAAAGTAATAAAATGTGTATATTGACCGTCAATTTTAATGTTAACTGTTATTATCTCAATTGTATAATAACAGTTAATTTGGAAATTGCTCTAACGTGGAAATGCAAAATCAGATTTCTATATTTACAAAAGAAATATTTGTTACTATCATAACTGACATACTTAACAGATTTGCATTTGACTGGACAATTATTTGAAATTAATTGGATAAATACAGCATAAGAACAAAAAAATACAAAAATATAAGTAAAATAATATCTCCAGTGTTTCATTTAAGTCCCATAAGTTATTCAATATTAAAAGTTAAAAACAAATACTTAAAATTAGAATTACCACTGATCTACACTACGCAACAAAATCAAATTATAATGATGGTGTGGGCTGATCTTGCAATGGGGATTTGTTTTTTGACTGATGCTTTATTTACAAGTTTAAAAGTCGAAATGAGTTAAAAGTCGCAAATTTTCAGCAGAAGAAATGCGTTTTATGCAGCCCTTATTGTTTCTTTTTCAGAGAAAATCATTTTCATAGGGGTATAGTTTTCCCGGACAGCCAGTAATGATGAATTATTTTGAGACATTAAATCAATGATACTATTAACGAGGTCTTGGTTATTGTTTATCACCCCTCCAAAAGAACTCTTACAAGTTTTTGAGAGTTTATGACGATGCTAGACTTCCAGCAACTGGTCTACCTGGAATGTCCCAAACATGTATTATTAGCTGAATGTCCGGAAAACAATCTAGCCATTCTGGGATTCTATTTTATAAATGAAAATTATTAAAAAGGCTAGCTTGATTCGGCCTGAAATTTTCGCCCGTTATCATGAATTCATCTTCATTTACTGCTGCCTAAAATATTGCCATTGTCTGAATATCTCATCTGATATCCGTCACCGATCATAGCTCTATTTCAGATTATATGGAGGCTGATGGGCTCATCAATAGATACAGTACCTCAAACGTCAACTTTTAGATTTTACAAAAAAATTGCACATTTTATTTTGATAGTTTATAGAGAAAGCTGTTTTTTATACAATTTACTTTATGGATGCAACCATAAATTTCAAGAGGAATTGAATTAGATTTATTGAAATTTTCATTTCATCAGAAATTTAAATTCTTAAAAGACTACAAAAAAGGAAGTACAGAACCACATTTTGGTCTTGACATTAAAGTAAAATTCAAAGTATCTATAAGTATACTACCTTTCGTCGAAGAAAAAGTTTGTAAGGTTAGTATGTTTTGAAAGTTTTAATGGAAATCATAAAAGTGAACCATTTTTACTGTATATACCGATGTTCTATTTAAAAGTATATTTTGTTTATGTATTTAGAAATCCAAAATTATATAAGACAAAATTTTTTGAAATTGTATTCGCTTTAAAGAGTTAATTTTTCTAAGTACTCAAGATTGAATAATACGTTCTTGTATAGACAAGAAATGGTCTGCTAAGATAAGCTTTTGCATACTTTAAAAATTATTTATAATAAAATTATGTACCATTATTTATAATAAAATTATTTATTATAAGAATGGTTTTGCATTTTTATATTATTTTGATAAACACTCATACAAATAGGAGAAACAAGATATTGATACAAAATTTTATATCTGAAGTCATACATTTTATTAAAAGGAGAAATGTTTATGGCATATTGTGTTCAATAAATGAATCTTTGTAAATAATCATATGTTAACTTTTTATTGAAGATTTTAAAGCAAATTATGCTAGTTACAACATTGTAAGAAAGTAATTAGAGTGTAAATATTACGTTAAAAATGAAAATATTTTAAAATATTTATAAGATCATACTGCAAAATATATTTTAAAACTTATTTTATAAAACTGGTACATAGTTTTATCTTAGTTTTGATAGTCGAGAAAAAAAACTATTAAATAAAGAATGGTAAGTAAAATGTACTTTAAAAAAATGAATGTGAAGAAAATATCCTTGATAAAAAGAAGTATTATGTTATTTTGAAAGTTGTGAAAATATGGACAGTGACAAAAACAGATTAATTATATATTACAATCTAATGAAAACAATTATACTAATGTTAAAATAATATACAGTGAGTGATCTATATATATATATATATATATATATATATATATATATATATATATAT
>JAPDSC010103078.1:60925-77381 GCA_026290005.1 Latrodectus geometricus
TAATTTAAGAAAGATTATTATACTTACTTTTTTAAAGAAAAATCTCTAAATACATTCCTTAAAGGGAATTTTCTAGATGCGTTTATTTAAAGTTTTTAAACACGTATATATTTTAGTCATTATAAAAATTTTAAATATTAATAAAATATTTTAACTAATGTCTTAAAATTAAATCTCATTTCTGTAGTTAACTAATTTTTTAACATTTAAGTTAAATTTAATTTTTACTTAAAATTTTTTATAACTACATAATTACTATTCATTTCAAATAAAATTATAAATATTATTCGATTTTAATTGTCAATGGATAGTTATTGTTAATGCATTTATTATATATATATATATATATATATATATATATATATATATATATAAGACTATAAAGATTTCTTGGATGTTAGATATAAGTTATTTTTGCTTAATTAAACAATAAATTAAATGAAAACACATGTTTGTCATAAGTCTTAGTATTTCTGAAATTTTCATGCTTTAGTTGAGGCTAAAAGATATAAATTGCTAAATTCCCTGAAAATGAAATTAAATGTTTTCTTTATTTACATGAAAATAAAATTTTATTAATTGTTATTTATTTTTCGAAAACATATTTTTTGTAATATACTCAGCATATATTTCTGAAAATGATTTGTGTTTATAGTTAAAGAAAGTAGTATAAAATAGCACTGAACTCTTTCTTTTCGTCAAATTATAAAAAATTGCTCAAAATATAGTTTTTTCCTAAAACTTATCAATTTATTTTTCACCGATAATATGATTAGGTGCACTTCTTAGTTTAATCTTCCTTGTCAAAGATAAGTTGACAATTTATGTTTTTAAAAATCCCAATATGATAATTAAATTCCTTTTCATCTTTCAAAAATCTTTCAGAAAGGATAACAAAATATTATTCTTGATCAAGTTTTCCTTCTTTTAATATTAACCTGTCAAACTCCTAATAGTGATGTTTCTCAATCTAATTTATTTTTCAAATTTAGCAAATTAAAAATAATTTTCCCTCTAAATATTGTAAACATCTCATGTTTTTAAAAATACTTATGGTTGGAACAAGTTTTAATGATTGCATTTTTGAAAAATAATATTTATAATAATAATAACTCTCATGATGAATGACAAATTATCTGATCATATTATATTGCAGTATAGATGCTGATCTAATTTAAGGTTTATTTTTTTGTCACTCTTGCTTTCAGAAAGTACAGACTTGCTGTTAATAATAAAATTACTAAAAATATGTAATTAATCAATTTTACAATTAATCCTTGATTAAAAGAAAATTATATTATAGTTTTGAATTAGTAAATTTCAAATTGTTTAATTAAAGCAATACTTTATTATTTGTAATTAATAAATTTTAATTATTTAATTATATAATTATTTAATTATTTATTATTTGTAATTAATAAATTTTAATTTAAAAACAAATGATTTAGTAAATTAGTTACATAAATTTAATTCATTACAGTATTCATTTCGTTATGTAAGTTATAAGAAAATCCATAATTGAATTCATAGGTTAGTATAATTCCAAGCCTACCTGATACTAATAGCTAGTCTTTACATATTATCTATCCCACTCATGTCCATTAATTTTTAATAATACATTTGCTTATCATATACGTTTTTATTTACGATTTTCAGATTATATTATCCTTTGTGTTTGTACCTATCTGCAAAATAGTTTCAGATAAGTAACACATTGATTATTTTCGGGCGTATAAGTATTAGAAAGAATATGTGTGAATGAATTTTTTCTCTTTCTTTGTTTAAGATTGAACACTCATGCATGTTAATGAATATGTTTAAATCGATTAATAATATATTAAGCATTAGGTTGCAGTTTAAATCTTTGATAATGAAGTATAAGTTCTTTTTATTTGTCAAGTGAAACAAACAAATTAAATGTATTTCTTTCTTATTTTATAAGCTTAGATTTACATTTAATCTATAAGCGAAGCGAATTTTATATTATATAATTGTTCATCATGATAACTAAATCCTTAGTAATGAATTTATCCCATTACTTTTTCATATTAAATTTTTGTTTTAAAAATTTAACGAAAACTCCTATCTAATTAGCGTTTTCCTCATGAGAACAAAAAAATAAATACTATATCTGATGTATCTTGCAAATATATATTTTTAAATTTCAAATGAACTTTTATTTGTGAGGCAATTTCTTTCAATGCACAAAATGTCTATAACAAAATATATTATATGACTCTAGTTTTATTCTTTTCTCATATTTTTTAGCGTTTAATTAATTTTTTTCTATCATTTAAGGAAAAAAATACTTTTCTGATAAAATATTTTATAATAAATATTTTAAATGTTCTTTTAACATTAACATATTTTTTTAAAAACATATAGTTAATTTATCGTGCAAGTCCCTTGCATTACAAGTGTACAAAAACCTAGTCTCTATTAATTTTTAGGTTATTTCGCTATAATTCTTTAAAATATTTATCAAGTGCTCATGAGAAAGGCAAAAATTTCATTTATTTTTAATAACCACATAATTCAATAGAAAACAATACAGGTTTAGCATTATATAAATATTTATATAATACTGAATACAAATATATAAATTTTTATAAAATAATTAATAAATGATATTAAACTAAACTAAACTGCTTTCAAGATACCTTTTTGATTATTTAGTACTCAATTTCAAATCTGTTAAGTTGACATGCTGAAAAATGGATCATTATACAACCAGTTATAAGTTTAATCTATTATTTATTTGGTAATTCAAGATAAAACAGGACGTAGTTCAACCAGTCTAAGGCTATTCGTAAAATAATCTTATTCACGAAATAATTTTTAATCAAAAGAATAAATTGCTGATATAAACCTGGCAACGCACACTAAAGCAGCTTTACAACGTGTTTAGGGAGTACCTTACGGAAGTAGTCCATTTACTTTAGAAGAGAAGTTTTATGCTCTTACTGCTCTTTTCCTACAATGTTTACTTGGAGAAATTGCCTGTAGTCTTTTAGGTTAGACTTGAGCTTAACCTTTCCCTAGGGTAGTTTACTCTGTTTCACAGATCTTTTTTTCACCTATAATCTTTTTGCTTACATAAAGTGTTAAAGAGAAAAGATGTTTAGAAACTTACAAACATGCATTTTCTTTAACAAGTTTTTTTCTTTTTTTTTTCAAGGTGTAATTTACAAAGACTGTACATAAGCTTTGATACATAGTCTCAAAATTAATAAAGGAGACAGATGAATATTTATGCAAGGAAATTTAAAATAATTGGTTTCAAGGATTCAAATAAATGCTATTCTTGTAACTTGAATAAATCTGTATTACTAAACGTATTTGAAAAGAAAAGGGAAAATATTTATACGGACAGAAATTTAACGGATATATTTTACTTTACATTTTTGACGCTTCAAATGAATTTATAGATAAGGCTAAATAGTAAATAAACACTAATATGAAAAAATTAATTCTTTTTTTTTATAAAAATGTATATCTTTACCAGAAAGATAAATGTTTGCATTAACTATTAAAATTTGTAATCAAAATTAATTTGGCCGTGAATTTAGTTATAACAACTAAACAAAAATTCTTTTAATTTGATCAACAACGACAAAATAAACATTTTCTATAACTAAGTCTTTAATAAATATCATCAGACTAAGTACATAAAATCAACTAAAATCCTTTCATTATGTATACCTGAAATTATGTTCATATTGGACAAAATTGTAACACATCAAAATTAAATCAATATTTATGCATAATAATATTACATTCTAATTCTATATTTTATAATAAGTTAAATATTTGATTTAAGGAGAGATAGAGTATCAATAATCGTTATATTACACATTTTGTTGCACATAAATTTATGTATTTAATGAAGTTATCACATTTATAACTATAGAAATTACCACAAATATTTTGCTAAGTACAATAAAAAATGAGAATCTAAAGTGAATTTAACAAAATCCACTATACAATAGGAATTCATATAATATTTTATTATGTATAGATAAATAATATTGTAAATTTAGTTTTAGGGCATTCACTAAAATTGCATTTACTATTGTACAGAAAAAAAAAGATTAACCATATTACACAAGATGTGGATTAAAATACAAATTAACTTTTCCAATAGTTCTTTACTATTAAAAGTCAGAAAAATTTAAGAAAACATTAATAGATATCGATAATAAATAGTACTGAAATATTGTTTGTAAATATGTTTTCTTTTCAGGAAGTTTAATGATATACATTCTTAATGTAATATTTTGTGAATTAACAGAAAACAAAAAATAAGCCTATCATATTATCATAATTTAACATTCTTAAGTAAACAGTAAAATTTTTAATTTAGTTTTACGTAAGAATAACAATGAAGTAAATAATATATTTGAACAAGATTTAATCTATATAGAAGAAACATTTAGAGAGTCTAAAATATGTATATATACAATCCAAATTTTATGTAACGTATATGTGTCAATATTTATCTTATCAATCTTAACATTTCCATGAACGAAGCATTTTTTTATGTACCATTTCTTGAATAAAATATAACAACATAAATAAATTAAAATATCGAATTATTTTCAGCAATCGATGACTATCAGTTTCCTCTAACGCGCTTAGGATGTTAAAAAAATCTCATCGTGATGTGAGTGAAAACACATTGATTTTAGTTACATTAGATACACGAGAGATCTGGGCTAGATGTAGTTTCACTACGAGTAGTTAAGTTTTGTATTTTAATTTTTGGTTAAATTAAATTAGTAAAATAATGGAGAGTCATTGTGTTTGACGGAGTCTCACTCGATATTTTAAAGAGTATATTCATTTGAACTTCAGCTATATCCAAGAAAAATGTACACGTTTCTTGCGATTTTTCCTACACATACCAGAGAGATAATATTCCATAGCTGAAACCACTATTGACACAGAATATCCTACAGCAATCAATATAAAAGCACCTAATAAATCGTTGATTGTGAGAGCTCCATGATGTGAAACACGAGCAGTTTCTGTTCCAAAATATTTTCGGGACTTTGAAACCTGGTCATCATAGAACTTTTCATATATTCCAGAGTTCATGATTCGGGATATATATTTGTAAATTTCATGCTTACAGCAGAAGTCTTTCCTTACAGCTAAACCAACGTTCCATGTTCCAACTGATTCTTTAAAAATATACTTATTTGTAAAAGGTTCTTCACCATATTCCAAAACATAGAAAAATTTTGGACCTAATATTGCCGTATATTCTTCTATATCACTGGGGGCTACAACTGACTTTGTCTCGGAGCGCCATTCTGTTTCAATTAGATTCTTGCCTATAATACGTAAATTTTCATCCTTGCTTTCAGTTAGCAATTCGATGTCTGCAGATCCTTTACTGGCCAAGACTTTATACCTACCTCTAGATACGGAATCAGCTAATTCTTTTATGTTTTTCACACCGTTTTCATAGACGGGAACAGTTAAAGAAGACAGAAGGACAGCGTTGTAACTGGTGGAAAGTATCATTGCGAATATAAACCAGCTTCCAATTAGTAACCTATCAGTTCCACATGATAGAAAAAATGTTATTGGCTGATTGAGAAAGCACCCAAACAGGCCTAACAGCAATTTCTGTAACGGTAATTTCTTCCTCATCAGGAATCTGTAGACAAAAGGCATGATGATCACAGTCCCTAGGCAAATAAACCACACAGATGGTTTTAATGGCTGCAGATATGAACCTGCCCTTGGCAAAGCTCCTGGTAGTTTTGTTGCAAAAGTATTTTCTTCCACAGTATATGGAATGAAGTCAACTGCTGTTAATCGTTTTGGCGTGATTGTAAGGTGTCCAATGGCGATATCAGCTTCATTGCGATAAACCATTCCGACAATGCCTGTCCAGTGGCCATCATCATCAATTCTCCCCCATTCGCCATCGTCTGGTATAACCACTTTGTATGTAAATCCCAATGCAAATGATAATGCCCTGATGAAATTTGCTTCGACTCCACCGGTAAATATAAAACTCCCATCTTCGGTTTTATTTACTTCTATAATATGTCTGACAGTTAATACTGCCACTCTCAAGAAATTTGGAAAAGTCATGGAAGACTTAGGAATGGATAACTTATAAATTGTCAAAATTATTTTGAAATATTTTTTTACATGTATATCAATTCATGATGAAAACTTAAATTTTTGGCAATTATGTGACATATCAAAATAATTCTTTAAGTATCCATAATATCTTCGTAAAACACTTTACAGTTAATCATTTTTTAATTCTAATGAAAATACTCATCGATAACATAATTTTTTTAACTAAAATAGAAAGTACTTTCTTCTCCCTGTGAACTAATCAAGTGGATTCTTGATAATTAATCATTTTTTTTCGTGAATTTCTGACTAATTCAAAGCTTCTAAGCGAATTTAAATGTTATTGTTGAAATAGAGCACATACGCAGTAATTATTAACTTACATTTATAAGTTTCATATGCATATATAAATCTTAATCTCACATGCATCATAATGTAAGATAATAAAAATAATTTTGTAGAATGTTATTAAAAAATGACCAGACTGACCAATTTGCAAGGAAGTTATGGTGAATAAATCGGCGCATTTTTAATAGCAATGTAAATTTGACACGTGACATTTGTCAGATGCATCTTCTTCCCTGACTTCATTCCATCAAATGTCGTGACTTAGTTTGTCATTCCTTGTGTCAATGGCGGAAAACAGAATGTGAAATTATGTTTTGTTTATTGAATGAAAATCGATTACCTGACACTTGTCTCTTCTTAATAAATACAAATAGAAATACAATGGCATTATGTCGCTTCACAACCACTGTTTCGAAATATAAATTGCACTTTAACACGTGCATATTAAATAAAGTCTTCCCCTCATAGCGACACAATTATTTGGAAAATTTTCGAAGTTCTTCTTGAAAGAACGAAATCGATACTTTTCCTTGCCGCAAGGGAAATAAATTATCAGAAAAGGGAATTATCTATTATTCATTTGAATAAAAATGTATCACGATGAATAAATCCATTTCGGCTATATTTTAACTTATTTCACTGATGAATATTCCAATTAATTTATTTATCGAAGGTAAGTAGATAGTGAGTTTCGCAAGCTATTTAAATCGTCGTTTGAAAATTGTGTAGTTTAATATTTTGGATGCCAAAAAGTAATAAATAAATGGAAATATCTTGCTAATAAACATTTAACATTTAAATTATAAAATATTTTAGATTTAACTTGTAAGTGGTACTTTTGTAAATAAATTAGTTTTCGCAAAATAAATGTATTTTTTTCAGCTTATTTATATTCTCGTAGTCTATTTAATTTATTTTTCAATCTCCTTAAGCATAACCATTCTTTGAAAAGCTTTAATGAAATGCAAATGAGCAGGGTTAAAAATTATAATTTATTTTCAAGAGCTAAAAGCACATATTTACTTATTCTGTATTTTTGGAATGAATTAATAAAATCAAAATTAAATCTTTTTGCAAATAATGCTAGTTATATAAAAATTAAACTGTAATGTGCCATAGAACTCATATTTTATACATAAGAATTGTATGATTGTCTTTGCTTTCTTGATACGTTTAAGAAACACTAACATATAAAATTTAAATTGAGTAAATGATATTATACTGATATTACTAATAAAACAATAGTTCTAGAACAAAATAAATACTGTAAAATGTTTATAAGCTTTTGATTTATATAAATTCATTTTTAAAAAGTCCATGCATATTATATTTAATGATTTGCATAATTTTCTATTGTTTTAATGTCCTCTTAAATAATAATAGAGAAGTACATAATTATTTTTTATGAAAATAAGGTTACACCTATGAAAAGCCAACGGGTGTTGTGTAAGTCGTAACAAAATTAATGTTTCCACAACTAACATTAATTTATTTCTGTGGTATAGGTATTAAGTATCAATTTAACAAAATATAATAACGAATTATTATTTATATATTAAACAACTGTAAAGCAAAGAATTACAGACAACAAAGCATTTCAACTAATTTTGTTTAACTAAGAATTTCAGAGCTAAATTATTCTTTCGGCACTTATATTTAATACAACTTAGAGGACAGGTCTAGAAACATAAAAATAAACGTATACATTTTGACACCCATCATTATCCTTTATGACAGAAAAGCTGAAGGATTAATGTCTTGGCCTTTAGTTAAACAAGCTGTGAGTTCGATTCAAATCTCTGCAGTGGATATTTGTAATGTTTGTACTGATTAGTTGTCTATTTTAAATTGCAGTTTCTGATCTAGTTACCCAACATGTGCAAACTATGAGATTTGTTTGACAACAAAGCTAAGCCAAATTCTTCAGACAGCAGTTTCCACTGAGAATAAATATCATAAGTACGTGCGCATGCAAAATATTCTCAATCACATATATCTTGAGACACGGTCAAACAAAAAGCAAAACTGAATAATATTGCACACTGAATAATATTGCATGGGTAATATTACTCAGTGAAGGATGTTTAATATTTTTTAACATTGTTGTAACACTCAATGATTGCTATGTGAAATGAATTGAAGACACATTAGCATTTCTAATAGAATAAACCTAAACCGTAAGCAAATGAATGATTACTGACAGTAAATATTGCTAATAATTAGTGTTGCTGATAATTCAGCAAACCTAAATTACGTTACTACGCGCAATATCCAATTACCAAATACCGATCGCACTCGAACTTCAACTTTGCAATCACGCGCTATTTTAAAATTTCAAATATCAAAACTTTTAATACTTCATTATTACTTACTACAGAAATATTAAAAGGCTAATGACTTAAAACTAATTTCACAAATATTACATAATAGAAAGCAATTTAAACTATTAATCAATTACAACGGATGAGATCTGGGCAATAAACCTGAATCTGTAGCATAAATAAAATGCATTTTTAAAAAAATTCGATTTTTAATTAACCGGACGCCCACCTTAAGGAAAAGAAAAGAAAAAAACTCCTCTGTACATCGCAATCTTGGACTGCTTTGAGCCAGGCAATAAAGCTATAATATTAGTTTGGGGAAAAAGAAATCCATTATTTTTACGTGAACTTTATGTAATTTCTTTTGGATTCACTTTGTAAAAAGGTTTAAAACAGCTCTCATGTAGATTTTTAGGTCTTGTGCGTTACGACTGCTGACATGCGATTAACTTCGATCATTTTTGATATTTTATAGACATATTCGAAGATGCTGTATCCACAGGCGAGGTGCATCTCTAACATCAAAAATACCCGAACGGAATCGACGAAACAAAAATTGTATGTAACTGGTTGTTACAGTCTTATGCTTGATTATAATGTAATTCCTTATATTATTACTAGAGTTTTAATTAACATATTATTAAAATAGAAATGTGTGCAAATGTTTTAAATGGGAAATAAGTCATTTTTAAGGACGATAAACACCTTTCACAATTTTAGCCACCCAGCTATCTTTTTCGCCGTTACACGAAACGAACGAAAATGTATCGAATTTTCTGTTTGTTGTCTTCCATTTTTAAAACCTTGTACTCGTAACTGAATTAATCAAACAAAAATCCTCAAGAGGATATTTTAGTGTCAAATGTCACCTTTCCAACGAGCATAAATCTGAAATTGTTTGATGGATACCTCACGAGATATCGATCACTACAGACGTCTACCGAAAAAATAATGGATTTCTTTTTTCCCAACCTAATATAAATAAAATCATTTTTATAAAATCTCGGATTTGAATTAACTGGGCAATGGTACCCTCATTAAAAAAACTTCAGTGTAGTCCAATCCAGCCCCGATTTAAACTGAGCAATAAAAATAAATCTATATTGTAAACAAACATTCTTATAAAAACTAGTCTTTCTAATTAATAAGCGTTACCACACTGAATAAATCTAAGTACAAGTATGTATGAAAAATTTATAAATGATACTCAATTACACACACAGACTCATCTAATCATTACTTGCAGAATCATCGGCACCAGTCAGACAATAGACAAATTTTATGACTCACGAAAATTATGCCACGATGTTCTCGGAATGACTACGTGGCCATATATACTCCGCGAAGAAAATAATAACTGAAAATAATAAAAAAAAATATATAAATGTATTTTATAAATTTTCAAAATAACTTTTTATTTAAGAAACTTAAAATAAAAATTTCACTGCAAATTAATCTTCAAAAATTTAATTTTCAAAAAAATTTTTAAACATAAACATTAAATCATCCCAGTTCAAAATGGTAAACTGTAATCAAATAAAAATAAATTACTAATCAAGTGCTTCAAGAACTACTAGCATGCATAACAAATGTGGCGCTTGTACACAATAACGTAGCGTTATAAAACAATAGTAACATCATAAAACGCATTCTGACATTGTAAGTCAGTTTGGCGCATATTATCGCTAGCACAGACACCTAGTCCTTAGACATTATGCTTGATTATAATGTAATTCCTTATATTATTACTAGAGTTTTAATTAACATATTATTAAAATAGAAATGTGTGCAAATGTTTTAAATGGGAAATAAGTCATTTTTAAGTCCTATCTGCATTTGGGCTCAAAAGAAATTATTTAAAAATTTACTATTATTATTATTTATTGCTCTTTACTAATTCACCCTTCGAAGGAAATTATATATGGAATGATTTTTCTATATTTTTGAAAAGTTTCCTAGTAAGAATGGAATACATAGTAAGGCAAATTAGTAACATTTTAATGATAGTTAAAAAAAGTAGTAATAATATTTTTTTTGTTACCTTAGATATTTCTTTCATTTTAACTTTACTAATTTTTTTTTCTAATTTAGTAGACAATCTTAAATAGAGACCTTACATTTTTAGTTACTGTGATGTATTATTTAATACCTTAACGTGTAATATAATCTTTATAGTATAGTATCTGATTTAATGTTTGCTGAACAATGAATCAGACTAACTAAATAATTAATTTCTTGAAATTTTTGGAAACATTTTTCCGCCAATTTTTCTTATATGTGTTATATATGTTAACATTTAAAATAAAGTAGAAATTTAAATATAAAATTTGATCCATTTTTTCCCTGAAAATGCGGACACTATTATCAATGAAATAAAAGATCATGCTAAGAAATTTTAATTCATTTTACTTAGTTTGACAAAGAATTCTGCAAATTAAATAATATAAACTTGTCTATTGATTCGTTAATTTTGTATATTGATTCGTTTAGTTAAAATAGTTTTGGGAATTCAAGAAGTGAGACTGGTTGAAAAATTTCTTACATGTCTAAGAAAACAAGTTAAAGTTTTAAGCCGTTAGATTCAAGATATAACACAATGAGTCATTTGCTAAAAATATTGTAATTACATTATCCAGAACTTTGATTATAAAACGTGATAAGTAAATTATTCAGCTTAATAAAGAGAAATAATGCTTTTTATAGTTGAAATATTAAAAAAAAATTAAATCTGTAAGCTATATTAATTCAATAAATTATTTGTTTATAAGAGTATTAATCAATATTGGCTCATATGTTCGGATTAATTGTAACAACACAGAAGAAGAAGTCCCCATTTTTTATTACTTGTTATTACCGATCATCAAAACAAATAAAAATTACTGTTTGACAATTTTTTGAATATTTCCTTTATAAAATTAACAAGAATAATAGACTATATAAGAATGAAAGATTTTATAAGATTGAAAGAATTTATTTTAAGAGTGAATACATTTTAACTATTATACTTATGTTATTGTATTTGGTAATTTCATTGAAAACAATAATTCTCTTTATAATTATTGAAAAATTAAAAACAATTGTTTAGCTGTGAATGAGATAGTTAAATATTTGAAATAAATCAAATGTTTGGTGGAATTTTGAAATTTTATACTTAAAATTTTCTTGTTTTCAGGCTTAAGTAATTGTAAATAATTGAAATTCTAGAAATGGCTAACAACTCAATGTTACAGCTGAAGAAAAAAAATATGGTTTGCAGTGTTTCAGGCGATATCATGCATTTAAAAGTTGAACTTCAAATAAATATATATTTCTAATTTTTATGTAACTATATTAATTTATATTAATTCTTAAATTACAGCCAAACATTCATATCAAGTTATAGAAATATAACTATATTTTTAATATTTATACGACTCAGGGTATCTACTTAGATGTATTAGTTTATATTACATTTTAAATTCCAATGAAACAATCATATCAGAAGATATGAAAACATAGCTTTATTTTGAATATTTTTGACTCTGAATACCTCCAGCTTTTTATAGTGAGAGATAGCTCCAGCTTTTTATAGGGAGAGACAAAAAAAAAAAAAAAAAAAAAAAAAAAAAAAAAAAAAAAAAAAAAAAACATTGTGTGAACACAGAATTTTCATTTGCAAAAAAGATGGTTATACTGAAAATGATTTCTTTCTTAAGGTGGTAAATGACTTTACATTTAACTAATTAAAAAGCCTTTGCAAACTGCATCTAAATTATTGGCTTCTGGGAGCATTTTATTTGTATGCTGTGTTCACATGTTGCAAAGGTACACATTTTGAAAATTAATAGGTGCATTTTACGAAAGATACTCATGAACAAAAAATACATAAATAACTGATCTTGGATTTTGTGATGATAAAAACAAATATTGAACCTGAAATCTTTCATTTGAAAGATCATTATTACAACAATATGATTAAGCAAATCATAATTTTGCTTATTAATCCTTGAGTGTACTTAAGATTTCTTCTGTTTTGCTAAAGTATATATTTCATAATAAAGAAAGGTTTGAACAAGAATTTATATTCGTTGGAAGAGAAGGTGTTTGACAACAATTTTTATCGAATTCTTCAGTATTTTGTAACGATTAATTAAATAATAGCAGTAGCTTTACTCATGCAAACATAATCTCATGCAATGCACTTGTTTTTAAGAGTAATTAAATTTTTTTCAATTTTTGTGTTTTTGTTTTCATGTAGCTTCATTTTTCAGAAAAATAACGATTTTCTCAAAAATTAGACTTTTTAATAAAAATTTTTAATTTTATATACTTGTATAATAATGTACCTTTAGATTTTACTTAAAAATCTAATAAGAATAACTCATTAGGAATATTTTCAGTAATTGATAGATCAAATCACAAATACATTGCGATTGCAATATATTATTCATTAGATTCGGATAGAAAGTATTGTTAATAGAAAAGTACTAATAAAGTTTTCATTTCATTATGCGAGTTTTCAAAAATCATGATCTGTAAATTTCCAGAAATACAGTGTTTTAAAAATATTGAAATTATTGGAACTTTAATATAATTTTCTAAAATCATAATAACATTAATTGTCTTAAGCGAAACAAGAACTTATAAAAAAAACCTTCTGGTACAGACGAATCTAGTAAATACACAGGCTCTGAATAATATACCATAATATACCGGATTATATAATATATGTATATTACAGCTAAACATGATATAAAAACTATCTGCCAATTTGTTTGTGGAAGACAGTTCGCCAACCTACTTGAATAGAAAAGTAATTCAAGATGCTTGAGTTAACGTCAATGCTCAAAATCATCTTATGGGTTGTCGACAAAATCAAAACGTAAGCTTTAACCCTGCTTATTCAAGAGTGGAAACATTTTTTTCAATATGTACTTAAAGTTAGTAAATGGAAAGACGTACTGCGATTCTTGGAGGAACAACGACCAATTTCCCAACTCAATGAATCTTGTCCTTCAACTTATAATGTACATAAAATAAGGATTCCAAGTACTTAAAAAAATACATTCAATGCATAGCTTTAGCAACCAAAAATTAACTGTTAAACAATGCACTTCACATGTACTGGAATGTTCGTTTACATGACTATCCACAAATCCAGACTCGTTCATATGAAAATCAGAAAGCGAAACATGATACGTTTTATAAGAACCCTAACTTTAATAGTTTTACATACCTTCTCAATTTTCTTCATGCAACGTTCATTGATTTAGACTTTCAGGTTTCCTATTCAAACACATGAAGATACAGCGTTACAACTGAGTGACGTACAAACATCTGCTTTCATTACTGATGGTATTCATCAACACTTCTATTCCTGGAGCCAATTAATCTTCTTCATGGATGTAGATCACCGGTAGCTTGAGTTTATTCAAAATCAATCTGGACAGTATTAATCTGTCTTGGATGACGAATATTTTCTCCATTAGGACATGCCATTTTATGTAATGATTTCGTATTTCCACAAATAAATCACTCAAGCCAAAAGATTTAAAAATGAATGATCATTTCAGTAATGACCAAACATCCCATCCTTCATAAAATCGGAAGTGCATATCATGCACCATTATATGTATGACTATGGCTACAATTTTTTCTTACTCCTTTGTTAAATAAAGTAGTTTTAATTCATAGAATTTCAGTTTAAAAATAACAACTTCAATTTTAATATGACGTGTAATGATTGTACATGAAAAATAATTTTTTTCTTTTACTCAATACTTAAATATTAATAACTTTAGTGTTAAACTTTAAGCACGAAAACTATTAATTGAGGAAATATATCAGAAAATAGACTTCTTGATGTAATTACTAGGTTTTATTCGATTTTCATTTTACTGTCATTTTTACACACATGTACTCGTTTAAAAAAAACCCTGTAGTTAAACCCTAAACTATTGTAATGTATAAAATAAGTAACATGCAGGTGAATTAGGAGCAAATTTACCAATAATTTAAATGGTGGTATTGAGAATTTGAAATAATGTTCATATATTATTTCTGAATTGTTGTGCAGAAAATTATTTTCTACTTTTGAGCTTATATACTCCAGCATAAATTTTGATGGCATTTGAAACTTTACATCAAATGAAAAGTTTAATTGAATTTGATTAGTCGCAGTTCTCTTTAAAATCAAATATTCTCCTGATTCAGTATATCTTAAATGATTTACAATTAAATACTTCATATGATTCAGCTTGTAAAATCCTAATTTTCACTGTAAAATCAAATATTCTCCTGATTCAGTATATCTTAAATGATTTACAATTAAATACTTCATATGATTCAGCATGTAAAATCCTAATTTTCACTGTGTCAAATCAACTTCAAATCAGGCTATTCTATATTATATAATAGCGGTTTTCCATTCAGAATATACTTAAATATTTGTCAAGATTCCTCTAGATAGTTTTCAGCAGTTCCTCAAAGACGATGTGGTCGGTAACCTTTGAGAGACTGGTTAAGATTGTTTGCATACATTGTTTTACTTGAAATATGTGTTATTAAAATTAGTTAATGTTGTAAACCATTAATGAGTTATATAGTCAGAACTAATAATATGTGTGATAAAATAGAAAGTAATAGTTATGAAAAAACAATAACAATTAATGATATTCAAAAAATAGTAAGATTAACTATTAATGTTCTTGAGCTTAAAATTTCCATGCTTATTCAACAATAAATCTTCACGATTTATAAAAGGGAACAATTTCGCCCTTCACTTTGCACAATTTGTATCGTAAATTTCTACACATTTATTTATAATATGTATCGTTTCAACATTTTAATACAAAGTTGCATTAAAGAAAAAAAATAAAAAAACACAATGTAAACATATATTAATATTTAGTTCATATGAAGAATTACGTAGACACTTTGTTGCATGCTTTGATAGATTTTACGTAATCTATGACAAGGGAGAAAAACCAATATCGATTACAAGACAGTTATTTACGAAAATTACTCTGGTAAACGTAATTATCTGAATGGAATATGACTAATTGGAAATTATTAATTTTTTTCATGTTGGGTTTGGAACACAAGTAAAGTGATCTATCATTCTAAAATTCAATATTAATGATTCATGTTTTAAAGACAATATTTCAATAAGAAACTAAATAACTAAAATATTAGCTAAAATATTTTCGATATTGTTTTACAAAAAATGAAGACTTAGAGAAAATTTTACTGTGTTCTTACCAATCGATCAAGATTAAAAAAAAAGCATACTATACGTACAAAATTACCGAATAATGCATGTATTTTAAAACAATTCCTAACAAAGCAACTTTTAAACTAATTTTATGTACTTCAAATCAACAATAATAGCATGTCATATTTTGGTGTACATACAGAACACACACAAAATTTTCATATTGTTAAACGTTGTTTCTTTAAAGTTAAAGTATATTTTTTATCATTGTCATAATATCTCTTTCATGGTGATGTAAAATTTTGTGATATATCATAGATTTAAATTATTCACAAGTCTTTGCATTTTAATTAAGGAAAAGAAATTTGTAAAGTCATTAAAATTATTTCAAATCATCAAATATGAAATTTGGTAAAGCACAAAATAATCATGTAAAATTAATCTTAGTTTTTACTGCATATCCTGCAGGCTGAAGAAATTTCAACATGTTGCCACT
>JAPDSC010103079.1:0-12232 GCA_026290005.1 Latrodectus geometricus
GTGTGTGTGTGTGTGTGTGTGTGTGTGTGTGTGTGTGTGTGAGCGAACTACAAGTAAAGAAATTCCAAAAGATAACAAAACAATGGAAAAAAATTTGCACAACCAGTGAAAACCTTTCCTACATATATTGTTTATTTGTAGAAAGTATAATCATATTAGGAATACTTTATTTCTCATTAAAATATTGTAAATTTATTAAAATAGTAAGTAATATTTTTACTCTTCAAAAATATTATATTAGAAAGAGGATGCATTTTATAAACTGGTAAATACGGTATATGTCTAAATCTCTCTCGCAATATATATATATATATTATTCATTATTCATCGTATGAACTTTCATATTAGTGATTGGAAGAACATACTCAAGAATTTCAGCGTTTCTTCAAGGAGATAAAATATTTCTGTATATTCTTTAAAATAAATTCATGTCTGGAAATAACACAAATAAGACAAACATTAGTTTTTTAATCATCAGCAACTTGAATAATGGTGCAGAAAAAGAACTCTTGTGACGAAACCTTCACTCACAATGAAAGCTTAAATGCTTACATATAATTTATTTGCTTAAATTAATACCTAAACAAATATGAATCGTGGAAATTTGTTTTAATGAATGAATATTGTTGAGTATATAATAAATTATTTTTTCTATTAATGGATAAAAAACATCAAGTTTTAAATGCAAGAATTTGTGGATAATAACGATATTAAAATCAACCATGGCGTTATGATAATTTTTTTTTCGAAAATGTACTTTTTATTTAAAAATTAACTGTTAAATCTTCAAATGTGAAAAATGAGTTTATTTTTAAAAATATATTCA
The DNA here is from genome assembly GCA_026290005.1 of Latrodectus geometricus. NCBI lineage: Eukaryota > Metazoa > Arthropoda > Arachnida > Araneae > Theridiidae > Latrodectus > Latrodectus geometricus. The sequence goes on from JAPDSC010103079.1 coordinate 827, forward strand.
AAGATAAAGACAAGGATAAATAAATTGATGCATACAATCAAAACAATTAGAAAATTAGAATTTTCACAATTTGAATATTTTGCTTGAAACTGCTCTTTGCTTGAGAAGTCTTCGATCTCAATTGTCAAATTATAGACGTTTCTCTTTTCATTAGTATCATATAAATTCTCTTGACAATGATTCGGTAATGATTCAGAAAATGACATGCTTGATGTCTTTCCCTGCACATTAAAGAATTAAACAAACAGAAGATATTCCGATTGTGTAAATGTATTAAAATTAAATGTAAAAGAATTGATAAAAAAAACAGTAATGATGTTTATTTTATAAATCTGTTTATTGTTAAATTGTTTCTAATGAATTTTGCGATTTATCGAAAAACCTCAATTTAACGGTTTAAATACTTTTTAACTCCACAATACAATAAGCCTAAATTATTGCTTGATATATACTACTGGCCACAAAACTTTGAATATCAAAAAAGGCAAAAAATATCACAACAAATTTTTTTTTGCAGATAACATGTTGACCAAATATCAAATGATTAAATTTATAGCATTTTGTGAAATATAGTTCCTTCCAAAATCAATATCCATTGTTCCCGCAATTTTTGGAGATCACCGCTGCCACTCGCCTCGGCATTGATTCAAAGAGATTCTGGGTGTGTTCTTCATCAGCAGACCAAGAATCTTCATCTCGTTATAAAAGTCGATCTGGTGTGGCATCTAGCATAAAACTTGGGCAATCGTTGAGCAACCATGAACCACAATTGTTCTTTCGGCGAAAGATCAAACAGCAAGCCAACCAAAGAAGCAATTTAATCAGGTGATTGAGGAAGTAATATTCCCTTGGACAACGCGTTCTACCTGTAGTCCTGAATTATTATGTTGAAATATGGCTATGGGCAAGCATTGAAGGCAAGGAAAGACAACTGGCTCATACACTTCAGAGATGTAACGATAGCTGTTTAATGAACCTGCAGTGAGTTCGAGAGGAGTGCGAGAGTGATATCCAATACTTCCCCATACCATAATAACCGGTAAACATGGAAACAAGAAAATAGTATAGTTTTGACTTGGTGATTTTCGAAAGAGAAAGTCTATTCTATTTCCCATGATATATTTTGTAAGCAATAAGTGTTAATTACAAACAAACGAGCGGAAATTTAATTTCAACTTTTACATATAATGAAATAAAATACAATCTGATTACAGATTCTATATAATTAGTAGTATATTTTTAAGTTTCAAATATAAGATTAAAACTAAGTATGCTCTTTATTAGTAAATTTATTTTACATTAACTTTAAATTGGAAAAGTATTTATTACGGCAGTTGTTCATTATTTTAAATATTTACGATTCATTTTTCATTTTATTAGGAAAAATATACTTTAAAGAAATTCACTTTTTAAAACCATAAATACATGATAAATTATTTACAATTTTATAAATAAAAATTTTAATCTTATGTATTTAATATTATAAATATTCAAGTTATTCAGTAAAATTTGCTTTTAATCTAGACATACAATACGGATAGTCAAGTTGGTGATTCCGGAGCATGCGCAACAGCATTGTTGTGTGGTGTGAAAGGTCGCTTTGAAACTGTTGGCTTGGATGATGGTGCCCGCTATGATAAATGCCAAACAAGTCTCAAGTCTAGAATTCCTTGTTTAGCAGACTGGGCTCAAGTAGAAGGTAAACATTTAGCGTTCTATATTAAACTTATGCCTAGTTACAAATATTACAATGTTAAGCAATTAAAAGAAACGAAATTTAAACGTATATAAAAATATGTAAGTATGTCACAAATGATATAATAAAATAATTTAAAGTCATATTATAATAGTTTGGTTTATTGTACTGGTAATGTTTATTTCTAACTTTATCTTACTTGTTTAGAATTTGGGCTTTATTCTTCACTTTGTTGAGACTCATTTAGAATTTAATATTTATGAAACCTCTGACTCTTTTGGGTAATTTTTTAAATTTAAATTTTTATTTTTAAACTTTTCAGTATGGCTTTGGTGTGTAATGGCTAATTTAGACATCAACCATTGCAGAAAAGCCATACTTTGTGCCAATGTGGTCAACATCACCTGATGAAGTTTTCCATATTGGTATTTCGCACTGTGCTTTTCATTATCATCTTATTTCATCCAAATTTATTCATACTGTAAATTTCATTTTGTATAAATTAGTTTCGTATTATATCTTTTGCTTTTGTAATTTCAAGCAATTTTCATGTTTCTATATATATATATATATATATATATATATATATATTACACCATATGGTGCATTAAAATAAATATATATATATATTTCTTTTAATGCACCATCAATTTTTGCATTTAAAATATTTTTATTAATACTCTAGATGCGAGAACCTTTACAATACTTGATTTAATATAACTTTTATAAGCTGTTATTTCCTGTGAATTGTTATTAAATAAATAAGAATACCACTGCTTAAGTGCATTATTTTATTTAAAAAATTCATTTTCGTATGAAACACCAAATTAATAATATCATTTTAAATTTCCGTTAAGAATTTTTGGAACTTTCAAATATTGTTCAATCAAAACTTAAGCGAATTACAGACTTCATGTAGTATATTGTTGTTCATACATATAACCACGATTGGTCGTGACTTCTAAAATGTGTCAACTAAAAATAGGTTCATTGTGTATTTTAGTAAGTTTACAACAATAAAATAAAATTTTTAAATAATTCTTTATACGAAAAATTTGACAAAATATTCATTTTCGAAAAAACATAAATATTTAATTTCAACTATATTTATTTTCTTGGATACGATTTCTTACATTTAAAACCATTTCTAATGATTGTTCATATTTTCTAATAATCCTCAATTAAGAGAGAAACAGTATATATAATATTATTCCACCAGAAAGACTAAAATAAAGAGTTATTTGTGTCATTTTTCAGTAATTCTGCTAAGATTAAGTGATGCATCAGGGAAGACTTACTACTTTGCCAGAATTCCGAAAATTCAATTTATTCACCACAAGCGCCTGAAAACTTATCCACCCTGATGTGGCATAGTCAGATGGCTTTCACATCGCATTTAATGTTCATCGAGAGTTAATTAGATGAAGATAAGGTATTAGGAAAGAATAATTACTGAAGATGAGTAATAAAGCCGGTGTTCTGGTTGGGGGAGTATTCCGTGGGGAAGCCGTACCAGCTCAGGCGTGATTCTACGACTCAATGTCCTGCAACCTATTTTTTTTAGCAAAATTATTTAATTAGAATCTTTCATTTGGGCATTATACCAAAGAAAATTAAAAGTGGTATTTTTTTTTAGTTCTCTGGCTTCATTATTTTATTCATTTGTTAATTTACAGCATACAAGATGACTTTATTAATTTATTACAAAAGTAAAATAATAATTTTTGCTTTCTAGCAAGGTGTATTTGGAAAGCTCCAGTGTAAATAATATATTTCACCAGCTAGTTGGTACATTATATCTTAACTGAAATTAAAATACTTTACTACATCCACTTGCAAAATGAATTTTTGTAAGGTATTTTATCTTAGATTTATTTAAATTTAATCGGGAATATTATTTATAATAATATAGATTAGTTCAAAATTTTCTATGTAATTACACAATATTTAGAGGATTGTCATTAAATTTTTAAACGAATATTCATATAATTTTGGAAACTGAAAAGTAATTTATAGTTAAAATTGTTTACAGATGTAGTCTTGTCCTATTTAAATAAAAATTAATTTCTAAGTTAGAAATAAAATTCTTTTCAACATGATATAACTTCATTATTTTCAAGTTGTTTCCCTAATTTTTTGCTTGGCTTTCAAGCATGTTTTTCAAACAAAAAAGAAAAGTTTGGTTCATAAGTTGCTAGTGTTGTTGCTACTAATTAAAATGCCCGCTTGTTAGGGACTAGCTAATGATGGCAGAATGAGCGTCTTCCGTTTCAGAACAGAGCATCCCCATCAAGGTTGGAAGTACGACTTTTGCTCATAGATGGCAAAACCATCTCATTTTTTTAATTTAAAGGTAGGAAGTCAGGGAAGGCCCAAACCTGGCTCCTAACACCCCAGAGATATTTATTTGGAATATTCTTCTACTGCATTAAATATTAATGTTATGTTTTGTTTTTTTCCATTTCAAATGCCCCAGGTCATTGATGCTTATAATTTATTACTTTCTGGTGTCAGTGGGATCACGAAACTCAATTCTATCACTAATCAGTTAACAATTGCTCCACAGATTTATATCACTATTGGTGAAGCTTAAAGGCATTCCATGTCAAATTTTGATAAAATAAAACGTCTGCAAATTATTTCACACAACATATTTCAGGATTTTCCTGTCTTGAGAAAGTATCTCGGGGTTACTGTAATCATAATTTGAGTTACAATTTCTGACGTTTCTTCTTGAAACAATGCTGCTTACACCATATTTAATGCTGACCAGAAAAAATTCAGTTTCAGAAAAAGTTTTCAAACACATGTAAAAATTTAAGAATTCCTTCAATCGCACCTTTTTGATCCTATTCAAATTTTTCCATTGCTGCGTTAAAATTGAGTTTAATCCAATATTTTTGTCTTCAGTTCAAATACTTTTAATTTCACTATAACGAGCCAAACTGACGATACTTTTGAAGCTAAAATATGTGACATTAGACAATTCAGCAATGGCTTTGATGCCAACATGTGATTCTAAATTCTAGTAGAGGTAATTGGGCACATCACTTTATTCATTCTTTGCCCTGAATGACACATTTTAAATTATTGTTTAAAAATAAAATTGTTCTGTTTCCGTTTTCCTAATGTATATAAATCATCTTAGTTTGATATCTGATCGAACAGTGATCATATTCATCATTGTTACTTGATAAATAATCCAAAAGAAATCTTATTATAGATATTATTTATCATCTTTAAAACATAATTATTTACTTTATAGTATTGCAAACTTTTTTTAAACTCTTTGTCATTAATGCACAGATCTTTAAGTTAAAGAATATCACTTCTTCATGTATTTTTCTTTTCTCGATCAATAAAAATCGAACAATGTATTGCATACAATTGTGATAACCGGATGTAAAAGCGGATGCATTACTAAATGCTGAATATTGTACGACTACCAACTTTAATCGTAGTCTGAAAGCAGTTGACGAGGATGCCTGTATTGAAGGCAGCTTTGGTGGGTTAGGCGGGCTAAGGACCAAAACCCCTCCGCATCAAATATTAAGGATTAGCATAGAAGTAGATGACTCATAATAAGGTCTGATAAGGATCAACTATAAGTAGAAAACATTGAATAAGACAATCACTGAATTAATCATAATGGAATCGAAAGTATTTCTATTAGTTCATAAAATCACATCATTTAGAACATATTGCTTTACGTGAAACTTCTCGTTCATCAGTTAACACAGAATGACAAGTACAACACAAAATAGTTACGACACTAAATTTAACTAAGAACTAACTGTTCCGACTTTACAGAAACGCAGGTACTGAACTTCCTTATAGAATTATTTTTGACGAGGATTCGTGAACACTCCCTTTTACAAACACAAAAAGGTTGTATGGCGAGAACTGTTACATGTCTACTAATCCAAAAAAAAATGTTAATGTTTTTAAAGCTGGAGTCTTATTGAATTTGGATGTTGTTGTATATAATTAATTTCTTAAAAAAATCACAAAATAAATTTAAACCGTTACAGTAACAACTGAAATCAACTGCGAGTTACAATACTTAATATTTGTGAAACAATTAAAATCTATGAACACAACAATTCTCGTCTGCATACAAGGCACAAAACTCAGAAAACACAACAGTATCTGAAATTCAGATACATTCTGCTTCTTCTTTATTTCCTATAGATACATTAAAGGCATTTAGGTATTCCTAAAATTTAATGATCAAATTAATTGGCAGCTCTACAATTTTGATACAGGTGAGGATTTCAGATATGGTAATGCTAGCATCTACCAAGCTCCCTCAACAACACAGTAGTCATTAACAACGGTACGGAAAATTTACTCCACGTAGTGTAGTGTCCACAATGAGGAATTTGTTGGAAAATGAATTTAAAATCTGTTGCTGATATTATAAGTTTTCCATTGATAAGTAGCTATGTAACCTGTATAATTGTTGTCTTTTTAATTCCATATCATGAAATTCTTTGTGAGTATGGATATTATTGACTGTCATCACCGATACATTTCTTATTTTATGAATAATCAACGTTTTAAAAAATTATGTGGTATTCAATAACACATTTAGAAATTTGTTTGGATCAGCGTTGGATTTTTTCTCAACATTCAGCTGCGAGTCCATTTCCATTTGCTCTACCATATATAGGAAAAACTACATAATATATCGAAAAGCTATTGATTTTGACAGCTGGCTCTCCACAATTGTGATGAAGATGTCCTCTTATTTTATTCTGTTATGTAAGAGGTTTTAAGTTTTGCTCTTATTTTGCTTATGTAAAAACATTTTTGTGTGATAAACTTAATCTTTACCGATTATCATGTATACATGCCAGTAAGTAATGTATTTAGCTCCCTGCCGACACACAGGTATGACAAAAGGTTTTCTCGTTTACCCCTGGTCGTCACACATTTGTGCCAGTCCTTTGGAACATTTTAAAAAACTATATTTTTTGGCACAAAATGGCATTGCACCTTTATATGGTTTCAGAGATATATGTAAATCTTACTTTCTATTCAAAATGAGAGAAGCATGACTCACATACAGGTGTTTTTTGATATTATAAACATAAATTGAAATAAATGTTCCCGAATAGCATGCTGTGTGACGGCACTTTAAATTCGCACGTGGTATTTTTTTAGAGTAAATAACAGATATTATTTTAGCTAGGCATTGGATATTTCGTTTTGCAGCTACAAAAAGAGAGTTTTAATTAACATATTTAGTTTTAAGATATATAATGTTAAAGATCATTAAATCGCGAGTAATGAAAATATATAGGAAATATGTATATAAACAAGAAATAATTAATGTTTGTACAAAAATATATTTAACATACGACGTTTAAATTTTCTACAGAGCATTATTAAACAATGTGATGATACTTCGGTAATTTCATGGATTTAAGCTTGATAGCAAAAACACCTACCGTCTTGAAATCTTGAAAGAGACAGCCGGCCTCAGCGCTTTTGCACTTCCCTTAGTGAAAAAGGTTACAATATATAAATCTTGGTATGTTTATGCATCTGGTTACTTAGTTTATAATTCAGTATATAAACTTTAAAATCAAGGAATTTAAGTATAAACTTTTTATATTCTTTTATTAAAATTGTCAGTAAATAATCGCAAAATCAGATTGAAAAATGTTTTCATAAAAAAAAATTAATTGTGGACAAAATTGAGATGACTATACTTTTTCACCTTAATTTAATCCTAAATTAAATATCTAATACTGACTTCTAAAAAAGATCTTCTTATAAAGCATTTATTTTAAGACTTTTATTATGATTATATTACTATGAGATTCATATGAAACAACTTGGAAAACAAGTGCTTGCTTTCTTAAATAATTTTCATATCTTATTCCAATAAAATTTTTAAGTTTTTCAATAGAAAATTATCATTAAATTCGTAAATATTATAAACCAATATGAATGGAACCAGATATTATATGTTTATTAATCTTATAACAATGTCATTTTTGATAACAAATGATTTCTAATAAAAACTCATTTTGTTTTCTAATCATATGTGATATATTTTCACTACAAAAAACTTTACGATCAAATATTTTAAGTAAAAATAAGTATTAAAATCTAGAGATACATATTTAATTTTTGCTTTTCATTCAATTATTTCCTGTTAATAATTATTGATAGCCTTTCCTATACATTCGGCCAACGAATTTAAATTGAAAATTGGAATGCAATTTATTTTAAATAAATTAATTATTTAATTATTTAAAATCAATTGCATTCCAATTAATTAATTATTTGATTATATAATTATAATTATGAAAAGAATATTATTCACAGAAAACATTTAAACATTTCTCTTAGAATATCCCATTTAATTAAATCCTATATTCAATTAAGAGACTGATTTTACATAAGAAAGAGAGTAGAGAAAGAGAGAGCTATATTATATTTTCGTTAGGAGTGTAAACAGAATTTAGCTTTTGTTAGTGAATAATAATGTTTATACTTTGTGATTAAAAATGTCTATAAAGAAGTCCATAGCTTTCAGTTTTAATCAAAACAACCATGAAGTATTTCAAGAATACGTTTTATAATATTCCTTTACCATATATGTGTGTGACACTGAGAGATAGAAATTAATTAAGCACCTGTACGTATCTTAAAACTATAGTTTGCTTGACAATTAAAACTCTAACTGTGAATATTGCATAAAAATATCTTGGGATATTATTAAAATATGCAAAATCCCTATTTGAAAGCCTAATTTAGTGCCTCAATATTTACTTGTTTTTAACACTTTCACTTATAAGAAATGCAACATTTTGTAGATTTTATGTAATTAATTCATTATAAAACATACATTTTAGGCAATAATATGTTTTATGAATTTTATAATATTTATACTTTAAAATATATAAAAGTATATTATAAAACAATGTCGCTGAATTTTTCGATATATATTTGTTTAAATATTCTTCAAATATGAAATAAATTGTTATTCGCTGTTATAAATTAAATTATTTTAAGAAAGTACATTATGCTCAAAATATGTTTCAATTTTATTTTACATAAAAATAAAATACTTCTCTTAATTTTTGTTTCCTCCTCTGCGTAACAATATAGTCAAGTATGATAAAATATTAATTAAAATATGCGTGTGAAAGAATTTGTATACATTTAGATGATTACTCTTATAATTTTTAATTAAAAACTGGGTTTGATTGATTAATATAAATCAAGAATAAATAGCGTTTTAATTGAGTAACTGTATGCGGCTGTGTATTTTTTCATGAATAAAATCATCGCTTACTGAAACATGAATAATTTATGAAGCATTAATCGAGTGATAAATAGAACTCCATGCATTTTTTTCCAATTTTTATAAAACTTGGCTTGTTCTTTTAACACTTCATTAACTGATACCGTTGTTTTGATGGAGAACTTACTGGAAAAGGAATTTTTAAAAATCTGTAAGAAAATAACTAAGTTTATTAGATTAAAGCATGTTTTCATTTTAGTCCATTAAACTAAATCAAATAAAATATTTTACAGCTAATATTTGATGATAAATTACTAAAACATTTATTAATAATAATACTTTTGACTTGAAAAATATTTTTTTTTGTTTATTTTCTACATATATAAATTTAATGGTTTAATGATTGATACTCAAATGTGCCTATTTCTTATGCAACGTTTGTTAGAAAATTTTATGGACCATGCTATTTAACAGATAAAATAATGCCTTCAAAAACGTAATAAAATGAGAAAAATAAATCTACAGATAAACATAAAAGCAGTTATAAATCTTATAAAAAATAAATAATTATATAAATTCCTCAAAAAATACATTAGTTTAATTTTGCATATAAAGTGCACAATCCTTTTTCCTTCTTGTTATAATTAATTACACAAACTGTTATTTATGAAAGGATAATTATATTACTAAACACTGTAAAATGTTACAAAAAATGCACGTGTAACAAAGAATTATGTTATTTTGATTAATTGACACATTTCTAAGTGTTCAAATGCAGTTTGTAGCTTCAATAATTTTTCAATAAATGTATAATTTGCATAAGAGTTTATAGTATGTAAAAATTACATTAAGTTCATTTGCTCTTAATTGAAGGAGATAATCAAGTATATTACTAGAGTTCTACGAAAACGCAATTTACATATAAACATTTCATTTGTTTTTTATGGAATCATTAATTCAACCTCTTAATTTTATTATATACCTATTTATCTTGACTTACAAATACCTTTATATTTTAATCTAAAAGCATATAAGCTTCATTAAAAAATAAAAATATGAAAAGTAGAAATAATATTAGATAAGTAAAACAGAAAATTAGAAAATTTTAAATTTCAGAAGTTTAAATTTAAATTTTAATAGACCAAATAAAATTAGCAAACACCCAATTAAATTTTTTTTCAGAATGCTAAATATAAAAACAATTTTAATACTAATTATTTGGTAATGCACAAGGAAATGTCTGAATAGCTAGCTTTATTTTCATGTTCAGCAATTGAAATTCAGGAGAATAGTATGGATGCAACCACCGAATAAAATCAATTTCTGAAAATTTTATTTTTTGCATTTAAACAAATAATAAAAAAAAATTCTCATCAAGAATTACGATTCTTAAAGTTTAAAATAAAATATTTTAAATACCTGCATACAATGTTATTTCTTTCTCTTACTAACTTGACGCTTTAGTGTATGAAAATATTTTAAATTCGAAAATTTACAATAATTTGAAATAATTCTACAATAGATAATTCCTGCTCTCCAGAAGTTGGTGTTTTAAGAATTAATATTGATGTAAAAAATTTAAAGTCACTTAAACTAGATTCAAATGCACTGGAAATGCGTTAAATATATTGAAAAGGAAAAATATGTTTAAATAGCTATTAGTTTTTTTAATAAATTGATATGTAAATATTCCGTTAATATTGGTAACTTTATTGGAATTCTGAAAGTCATTGATTTGTTTCAGAAGTGTAAAATATTGATCTCTCATATGTTTCAAAAATATCGAATTCTAGAAGCCGTCTGCCTGGAGCAAGTGTATGATCGAAACTTGTCCCAACTTTTAAGCATTCTTAGAGTTATACTGTATAAAATGATGATGGCAAATACACACACATGGTGACAAGACATGTATGGAGAAGCAATATAAGGGAAGGAAAAGATCAGTGAGTAGTGGAGGGGATTGTCTAAAAACTGAGTGACTGTAGTAAATGTGATAAAAGAACTCAAGTAGCGTCTAAATCCTTCCATGATAATGATTACAGTTAAAAGGCAACTTCATCAACAGAACATTAACAACAAAGAAGCTAATTTACCAATCACGTATCACAAATATTGTCTTTATGATGCCATACTAACAAAAACTGGTTGTTTGAAGTGGAAAAATTAATTTAATAGGACAAACTTTCTTTAATGTTTTTATTACAACAGGAAGAATGTAATGCGTAATACGTCTGCAAAAGTTTATGATTATGTTTATCTCTTACCAAATGTCAATAATTGATGTGAGTCTATCAAGAAATGTGCAGCCATATCGTGATTTTTTACTGGAACATTTGTTACCATCAGTGGGTAAAGAATAGATAATTTTAACTCACCTGCTCTATCTTAGAATGCAAATTTTGTTTACTCCCGGAGATAAAATTTTCGTTTATCATCATTCACTTATTCT
>JAPDSC010103093.1:0-10112 GCA_026290005.1 Latrodectus geometricus
TCTTCCGATGTTCCTTCAAAATTTCTTACGCTCCCGAGTTTTTAAAGTTCGTATTGGACACCTTTTGTCCAATACTTTTATTCAAGCCGAGGGTGTTCCCCAAGGCTCTATTTTAAGTCCAACAATTTTTAATTTATTCATCAGTCATATTCTTCATCTTTTATCACCTTCTGTATATGGCACAATGTATGTAGATGACCTGCAAATATCTTGCCAAGGTTCGAACATCCGTCTGATTGAGAGACAATTGCAAACATCTGTAAATAAAATAGCTGCATGGTGTGCAGAGAATGGCTTTACACTATCTCCTAGCAAGAGCTGCTGTGTCCATTTCTGCAGGAAGACCAGCATTCATAATGATCCAATTATCATACTCAACAACACACAAATACCTGTAGTCAACGAGATTAAATTTCTTGGTGTGACATTCGACCGAAAGTTGACTTTTCTTCCGCATGTTTTACATTTGCGGAAGAAGTGCGAGCGATCGCTTAATATCCTCAAGGTATTGTCAAATACATCTTGGGGTGCTGATCGCTTGTCACTCCTTCGGGTCTACCAGGCACTCATTTTGTCTCGTATTGACTACGGAAGTGTTGTATATGGATCTGCTAGGTCTTCAGTTTTACGCAGATTGGACACTGTGCATCACTCTGCTTTGAGAATCTGTTCAGGCGCATTCCGCACATCACCCGTCCAGAGTCTTTACGCGATATGTCAACAATTGCCTTTGGACCTGAGACGGATGCAGCTGTCTCTCAATTACTACGCAAAGGTCATGTCTGACCGAACACATCCTCTACGTTCCTTGGCCATTTCTCCTGCATTAGAGAGACTATATGATGCTCGACCATACAGCATCCAACCTTTTCTCACTCGAACTAAAGAGCAACTCTATTTGACAGACCTACATGATGTCCGTTTTATTAAAACGGACTTACAATCACATCCACCCTGGTACGATCCACAGATAACTATTATTAATCCATTTGCTCAATATACAAAATCGGACACAACCTCTACAGTTTTTCAACAGCTTTATCTATCTCATCGCTGTCAGTATTCATCATACACGCCTGTATTCACGGATGGTTCAAAAACTGCAGGACATGTTGGCTGTGGCATATTTTATGCTGATACCAGTCATGGTTACAGCCTTCATTCGTCCTGCTCAGTCTTTACCGCTGAAGCAATCAAGCCCTTCAGCTAGTGAATACAGAGCCGTTTCATAAAATCTGCATGTATACTGACAGTTTAAGTGTTTTAGAAGCGTTGGAAAACTATAACAATTGTCATCCAGTTGTGTCCAAGATTTTCGGAGCATTGGATTCCCTTGCTGGCGAGGGCTATGACATTATTTTCTGCTGGATCCCAGGTCATGTAGGTCTCGAGGGAAATGAAAAAGCCGATGCAGCCGCTAAAGCTGCATCGTCCTTAATACATTCATCTGTCCCTCTTTTCGACGTGAGAAGGGTTTTTAAAACATTTGTTAAATCTCTCTGGCAGGAGTTATGGAGTATGCAGGTCTCTAATAAATTGTGTGCCATATTTCCATCTTTCATTCCATCTTCAGTTTTACCGATACGAAGAGCAGATGTTAGATTAACTCGCCTTCGTATCGGACACACACGTTTCACACATAGACATTTGTTTCTAAATGAATTGAACCCATGGTGTGAAACGTGTGATGTTCCATATTCTGTTTACCATATTTTAATTTCATGTCCTGATTTTAACGTTTACCGTTTTATATTTTTTCAATCTAACATTTTAACTCTATATGATTTAGTGGGGGAGCCACCCCACAGAAACCTTTTTGCCTTTTTAAAGGCGATTGGTTTTCTTAATTTTATTTAAACTTTATGGCTCTGATTTTATAAATTTTTATTTTTACTTTTATTTGATCTAATTTAGGTTTTTAAATTATATATTCATATACATCTATTTTTGTATTTTAACCTTTTATTGTTGAGTCTGGGTTTTCTTAATAATATATTTCTTTAAAAAATTTTTCTGGCGCAGCTTGTCCTTTTTGGACCTTGCGCCAAAAAACCCAACCCAACAACAACAACAGCCGCTCTGTTGCTAATAGCTACTCTTGGGGACTAAATCACCCACGTGTTTGCCGTGCGTGGAGACCCGTGTCCCTGGAAAGGAGGGTCCTGGTAATTGAGGCCCCCAGAGACCAACACATTACTTTGGCCTCTGCTTCAGGTAAACGGGAGGTGTGTTGTGGTCCTCAGCACATCAATCGGCTTTATGGATCAAGCGATCGGTACATCTGCTGGATGACTCGTTAAGGGTGGAGGCCATCACAGGGATGTACTGAGAGCGTATAGGATCTGGCTAGCACTGGTGCAGCTGGTCTGCATCCCCTTGTTGGACTCCGTGGTGGGTGGTGCGGTCAGGTCCCGAAACTTTAAATATATACAAATGGAAAATAAAAACAAATCTTTTCTCCCACGGGAGCAACAATTTAAGAATATAAATTGCAAACATTTTATCATAAAAAGAAAGGAGGGTAATTTCGAAAATGTGTCCCCCTTTCTGATTGAGAAAGGAATATCGGGAATTCTTGGGGAAGTTAAAAATATCAGAAAAGTGCGATCTGGTGATTTGTTAATAGAGGTTGCGAATGCTAATCAGGCAGCCGTTATAATTAATATGAATTGTCTTGCTAACATAGAGGTAACCGTGTCGCCTCACGGTAGTTTAAACTTTTCTCGTGGTGTTATATCCGCAAGAGATTTGCTGTTCACGCCGACGGACGAAATTCTTGAAAACCTGCAGAATCAGAAGGTCTGTGCTGTTGAACGCATTGCAGTCAGAAGAGATGGGAAGTTCATTAATACTAAGCATCTCATTCTGACCTTTGCGACGCCAGACCTTCCGCAGTCAGTGAAAGCTGCTTACACGAATTTGCCCGTTCGGCCGTACATACCAAATCCCTTGCGATGTTTCCAATGCCAACGTTTCGGACACTCGAGGAATGCTTGCAGAGGCAAACTGACTTGCGCTCGTTGCGCAGCAGTTGGCCACGATAGCTCGACCTGCACAGCGAAGGAGGTGTGTGTGAACTGTCACGGCGATCACCCCTCCTATTCTCGAAGTTGTCCGCAATGGGTACTTGAGAAAGAGATTACCACGATAAAAGTGACAACCAATTGTCCATACCCAGAGGCAAGACGGCAAGTTACCTCTCGCTGCCCTAAAGCAGGAGTTAGCTACGCAGCCGCTACAAAAAAGATCACCAGATCAATAAGCACTCAAACAGAATCAATGTCACTTCCCCTTGAAAAATTACCCAGTAATAAAACAACACAAAAGCCAAGGTCATCTAAATCTCCAATTGTACGAAATGCTCCATCTTATAAATCAAAATCTTTAAAGGCTTTAAAATTAAGATCTTCAAAGGAGGGTTCTGTTAGGCCCTCCATATCCACCCGTAAAGCCTTAACCCTGGAGGCTGACGCTGTCTCATTACATCCCTCGGACGATGACATTTCGTTCGAGGAGATGTCAGATGACACGCCTTCTAGCTCCAGGAGAGGAGCTTTTCAAATTAAACAATAACTTCCTTTGTTTCTTGGAACTGCCATGGTTTAAGATCACATCTTGATGACATCAAGTCTTTAACGTCAGCTTATAACCCCGCATGTGTGGCACTTCAGGAAACATTCCTGAAGTCTACAAACAAAATTTCTCTGCGTGGGTTTAAATGCTTTCGAAAAGACTGTGGTGACGATGGCGCAGTGTCTGGAGGTGTTTGTCTATTAACATCCAATAATTTTCCCAGCACTGTCCATCCATTAAACACTACACTACAGGCTGTAGCTGTGAGAATTCATACAACATGCCTAATTACAGTCTGTAGTTTGTATTTGCCACCACATGATGTCATCCGCCAAGAGGAACTCGATGATTTAGTTGATCAGCTGCCAGCGCCATTTATGTTGCTCGGTGACTTCAACGGCCATAATACATTGTGGGGAAGTGATGATACTAATTCTCGCGGTCGTCAGATAGAGCAATTTATTTCTGATAATTGCCTCTGTCTGATGAATACCGACGAGAAAACTTATTTCCACCTACCCACAAGAACATTTCATTCGCTAGATCTGGCCATTTGTTCTCCCTCACTTCTGCCATTGTTAAAATTGTTTGTAGGGAATGATCTGCATAATAGCGATCATTTCCCACTCGTCATCTCCCAGACTGGAGGTAGTAGTGTGCAGCAACGTGTACCTACTTACGTGTACAGTCGGGCAGATTGGACGCTATTTACACAATTGGCAGTCGTTGATGATACTATGGTCATGATCCGAAATATAAATGAGGCCGTTCAAAGAGTCACCGAAACAATTATATCTGCAGCTGATATTACAATTCCGAAAAGTTCCTCAAAAACACACAAGCGGTGCAAACCATGGTGGAATGAAGAATGCCAAATAACTTACAAGAAACAGAGGAGGTTATGGGGGTTGTTTAGGAGATACCCCACAACGGAGAATCTTATTGCCTTTAAGAGAGCAAAGGCATTAGCTCGAAGAGCTCGTCGTCGAAGTCAGAAGGAATCCTGGTCTCGCTATATTTCTTCAATAACATCTTCAATATCCAGTAAGCAGTTGTGGAGAAGAGTAAAAGCAGCCAATGGAATTTATAAGGAATTTTCCATTCCTATATTAAAAACCGGAGCTGCTATACATTCTTCTCCAAGGGAAATAGCTAATGTCCTTGGTGAAAGTTTTGCTAGTGTCTCAAGCATCGACTCTTACAGTCCTTCGTTTTTAAGGATTAAGAGTCGAGCTGAGCGAACACCAATTCCTTTCAACTGTGGACAAGCCTTACCCTACAACTGTGAATTTCGGATGTTAGAATTGAAGAAAGCTTTACAGCAGGCCAATAATACCAGCCCAGGACCTGATGGAATTAGCTATCTGATGCTTCAACATTTAAGTCCAGATTCCCTATCGAATTTATTGTTTTTGTTCAATAGGATCTGGACTGAAAATGAGTTTCCATTTCTTTGGAATGAAGCTATAGTCATTCCGGTCCTAAAGCTTGGTAAGGATCCTTCAATACCTTCTAATTACCGACCAATAGCTCTGACGAGCTGCCTTTGTAAGACTCTCGAACGTATGGTCAACGCCCGTCTCGTGTATGTCTTAGAAAAAAATAAATGTATACATATTAATCAGAGTGGATTTCGTAAAGGGAGATCCACTCTTGATAATATTGCATATTTGGAGACCCAAATTCGCAACGCATTTGTGCGAAGAAATCATCTGGTCTCCATTTTCTTTGACATCGAGAAGGCATACGACCGTACGTGGCGATACGGTATTCTCCGTACATTATATGATTTTGGCTTTAGGGGTAATCTCCCGATATTCCTAAAAAACTTTCTACGCTCCCGTAATTTTAAAGTACGTATTGGAACTTTTACATCCAATACTTTTATCCAATATGAGGGTGTTCCTCAAGGTTCTATTTTAAGTGTTTCACTTTTTAATTTATTCATAACAAACATCCTCCATCACTTACCATCATCTATTAAAGGAACTTTGTTTGTTGACGACCTGCAAATATCATGTCAGGGGTCCAATATGCGATTAATTGAGAGACAATTACAAACTGCTGTAAATAAATTAGCTGCATGGTGTGCTGAAAATGGCCATACTTTATCTCCTGGCAAGAGTAGTTGTGTCCACTTCTGCAGAAAGACAAGCCAGCATAATGATCCAATAATTTACATCAAAAATACGCCAATACCTGTAGTCAATGAGGTAAAATTCCTGGGAGTGATTTTCGACAGAAAATTGACCTTTCTTCCGCATATTTTACATTTGCGGAAGAAGTGTGAGCGATCGCTTAATATCCTCAAGGTGTTATCAAATACATCTTGGGGTGCAGATCGCTCGTCACTCCTTCGGGTTTATCAGTCTCTGATATTATACCGCATTGACTACGGATGTGTTGTATATGGATCTGCTAGGTCTTCGGTCTTACGCAGATTGGGCACTGTTCATCACTCTGCCTTGAGAATATGTTCAGGCGCTTTTCGCACATCACCCGTCCAGAGTCTATATGTAATATGTCATCAATTACCACTAGACCTGCGACGAATGCAGCTGTCTCTCAATTATTATGCTAAAGTTATGTCGACCCCTCATCATCCATTACACTCCATGGTTCCAAATGCCTATATTAAAAGACTGTATGATGCTCGCCCAATGAGCATCCCACCTTTTCTCACACGCATAAAATCATATTTGTCTTTATCTGATCTATGTGATTTGCGGATTGAATCAATAAATCACTTTGCTCATCCGCCTTGGTATCACCCGACATTTGATTTTAATTATTCCTTTGCTCAGTACGGAAAATCTGACACAGCACCTATTGCCTTTCAACAGCTATTTTCTTCTCATCGCTGTCAGTATGAGTCATACAAACCTGTATTCACAGATGGATCTAAATCAGCAGGACATGTGGGCTGTGGAATTATCATGAATAATACAACTTTCAGCTACAGCCTACATTCGTCCTGTTCCATCTTCACTGCTGAAGCAACAGCTATATTCTATGCTCTTCAGCAGGTGAGTACAGATGACTGATTCTGAGATTCTGACTTTTGCGACTCCAGACCTTCCGCAGTATGTAAAAGCTGCGTACCTGAATTTACCCGTCAGGCCTTATATCCCGAATCCCTTGCGTTGCTTCCAATGTCAGCGCTTTGGACACTCGAGAAACGCTTGCAGGGGCAAACTCACCTGCGCTCGATGCGCGGTGGTTGGCCACGATAGCTCGAACTGCAATGCGAAGGAGGTTTGTGTCAACTGTAATGGTGACCATCCCTCCTATTCTCGAAGTTGTCCTCAGTATTTAGCGGAAAAAGAGATCACCACAATAAAGATTCAAAACAAGTGTTCATATCCTGAGGCAAGAAAATTAGTCACTTTCCGTACTCCTATATCTGGAGTCAGTTATGCCGCTGCTGCCAGAAAGGTCACCAAATCGAGCAGCACCCAAACTGAATCATATTCGTTTTCCCCAGTGAAGTTACCCCAAATGACTGAGAAGCCAAAATTTAAAAAAACACCTACGTTTTCTAAAAAAGCTCCTTTTGCTAAATCAAAAGCGGAGAAAGCTTTAAAATTAAAAATATCTAAAGAACCTAAAAAAAGATTAATTTCCACCCAAAACGCTTTCTCCTGCTTGGAGACTGACGCGGTGTCCTTGTATCCCTCGGACGATGATGTATCGTTCGAGGAGTTTGTAGATGACCCGCCTTCCAGCTCCGGGAAAGGAGCTCTTCAAATTAAACAATAACTTCCTTTTTTTCTTGGAACTGCCATGGTTTGCGTTCACATTATGATGACATCAAGTCTCTAATATCGACATATGATCCCGCATGTTTGGCACTTCAGGAAACTTTCCTGAAGTCCAACGTTAACATTGACATGCGTGGATTTAATTGTTTTAGAAAAGACTGTGGTGACGATGGTGCAGTGTCTGGTGGTGTTTGCATATTAACATCTTATGACTTCCCCAGCACTGTCCATCCATTAAATACTACTCTACAGGCTGTAGCTGTGAGAATTCACACATCATGTTTGATTACAGTCTGTAGTTTGTATTTGCCACCACATGATGTCATCCGCCAAGAGGAACTCGATGCATTATTGGATCAGCTGCCTACACCATTTTTGTTAGTAGGTGACTTTAACGGCCATAATTCTTTGTGGGGAAGTGATGATACTAATTCTCGCGGTCGTCAGATAGAGCAATTTATTTCTGATAATTGTCTCTGTCTGATCAATACCGACGAGAAAACATATTTCCACACACCCACAAGAACATTTCATTCTCTTGATCTCGCCATTTGTTCACCCTCACTTCTGCCGTTGTTGAATTTAACAGTAGGGAATGATCTGCATAATAGCGATCATTTCCCACTCGTCATCTCCCAGACTGGAGGTAGTAGTGTGCAGCAACGCATACCTACTTACGTGTACAGTCGGGCAGATTGGATATTATTTACACAACGGGCAGTCGTTGATGATAAAATGGTTATGATCGACGATGTTAATGAAGCCGTTTACAAAGTCACTGAAACAATTATAAGTGCAGCTGATGCAGCTATACCTAAAAGTTCCTCTATATTAAAAAGGCGTTGCAAGCCGTGCTGGAACATTGAATGCCAAGAAACTTATAAAAAACAAAGGAAGTTATGGGGGTTATTTCGTAGGTACCCCACAACGGAGAATCTTATTGCCTTTAAGAGAGCAAAAGCATTAGCTCGCAGAGCTCGTCGTCGAAGTCAGAAGGAATCCTGGTCTTGCTATGTCTCCTCAATAACATCCTCCACATCCAGTAAGCAGTTATGGAGAAAAGTTAAAGCAGCCAATGGTATCTATACGGAATTCTCCATTCCCGTCCTGAAAACCGGAGCTGCTATATACTCTTCTCCTGCAGACATAGATAACGTCTTTGGTGAAACATTTGCTAACGTCTCAAGTGCCGACTCTTATAGTCCTTCGTTTTTAAGGACTAAGAGTCGAGCTGAGCAAATACCAATTCGTTTCCACCATAGACAAGCTTTGCCTTATAACTGCGAATTTCGGATGTTGGAATTGAAGCGAGCATTACAGCAGGCCAATAATACCAGTCCAGGACCAGATGGAATTAGCTATCTTATGCTTCGACATTTAAGTCCAGACTCCCTATTGAACTTATTGCTTTTGTTCAATAGGATCTGGACTGAAAATGTATTTCCATCACTCTGGAGCGAAGCAATAGTGATTCCGGTCCTTAAGCCTGGTAAGGATCCTTCAGAACCTTCAAATTACAGACCAATAGCTCTGACTAGCTGCCTTTGTAAGACTCTCGAACATATGGTCAACGCCCGTCTCATGTATGTCTTAGAAAAAAATAAATATATACATATTAATCAGAGTGGATTCCGTAAAGGAAGATCCACTCTTGATAATATTACATATTTGGAGACCCAAATCCGCAACGCTTTTCTGCGGAGGAACCATCTGGTTTCCATCTTCTTCGACATCGAGAAGGCATACGACCGTACGTGGCGATATGGAATTCTCCGTAAATTATATGATTTTGGCTTTCGGGGTAATCTCCCGATATTCCTGCAGAATTTCCTACGCTCCCGTACTTTTAAAGTTCGTATTGGAGGCTCTACATCCAATACTTTTATTCAAGCCGAGGGTGTACACCAAGGCTCTATTTTAAGTGTCACTATTTTTAATTTATACATTACTCACATCCTTCATCTTTTATCACCTTCTGTTTATGGCACAATGTATGTAGATGACCTGCAAATATCTTGCCAAGGATCGAACATGCGTTTAATTGAGAGACAACTACAAACATCTGTTAATAAAATAGCTGCATGGTGTGCAGAGAATGGCTTCAAACTTTCTCCTAGTAAGAGCTGCTGTGTCCACTTTTGCAAGAAGACCAGTATTCACAATGATCCTGTTATTCATCTAAACAACACTGCAATTCCCGTGGTCAACGAGATTAAATTTCTTGGTGTGACATTCGACCGAAAGTTGACATTTCTTCCGCATGTTTTATATTTGCGGAAGAAGTGCGAGCGATCGCTTAATATCCTCAAGGTATTATCTAATACTTCTTGGGGTTCTGATCGCTTGTCACTACTTCGAGTCTATCAAGCACTAATTTTATCTCGTATTGACTACGGATGTGTTGTCTATGGATCTGCTAGGTCTTCTGTCTTACGCAGACTGGACACTGTGCATCACTCTGCTTTGAGAATTTGTTCTGGCGCATTCCGCACATCACCCGTCCAGCCCCTCAGGGGGTTTACTTTCTTTAAGTAAACACGGGTGTCACAATCCCGAGGTACCCCAGTGATCTTTCCTCTTCTCTTTCTTTTCTTCTCTCCTCTACTCTTCTGCTTTTCCATCCTTTTCCCCCTCAATGTGGTTGCCTCTCATGAGGTTGAGGGCTCCCCTTGAGCAGCTGTCGCCACTCTGTTGCTATTAGCTACTCTTGGGGACTAAATCACCCACGTGTTTGCCGTGCGTGGAGACCCGTGTCCCTGGAAAGGAGGGTCCTGGTAA
>JAPDSC010103107.1:6148-19755 GCA_026290005.1 Latrodectus geometricus
CCCCCCCCCACAATTGCCTAAGGCACGAGGAGTTAAAGATATTGTGGGTTGAAACGAACTCTTCTGCCGGTACGCGTAGTTTGTACTGGGGGTTCTTCGTTTACAGCAGAGTCTTGAAACACAGGAACAGGTGTCACTTTCAGAGAGTTCAGGGTAGCACTGGGAACAGGAACTGAAGATACAGAGGTTTCAGACATTAAAACTGCTGGTTTTAGACGGTCGACATTGATAACGGATTCTTTACCTTTAATGAGGAGAGTGTAAGTTTTATTAAGCCGTTTAAGCACTTGATAAGGATCATCATATGGACGAGTCAACGGAGGTTTTACTGCATCCTGCCTCACAAACACATGAGTGCACGAATCCAAAGCTGGGTGCACGAAATACTTGGGATTGATATGAGCTGAAGTGGGCACTGGTGCGACATTTCTCATAGACTCGCACAGCTTTTGTAAGAAAGAAACTTGGTCCAGGGAAGTAGAGACACTTGTTGGCTGAAAGAAATCTGCAGGTAGCCGAATTGTCGTACCATAAAGCATCTCGGCCCAGGTACCACCAAGGTCTTCCTTGTAGGCTGATCGAAGACCTAGCAACGTAATGAGCAGGCTTGATGTCTACTGGACGTTATTGTGGCACATTAATGATTGTTTTAATGATCGGTGAAACCTTTCAATTAATCCGTTCCCGGCAGGGTTGTATGGAGTTGTGCGAATTCGGTGAATGCCAAGGATTTTGTTGAGATTCGTGAATAAGTTCGACTGGAACTGACGACCTTGATCGGTTGTTATGGTGGTAGGTATTCCAAATCTTGCTATCCAATGGGCAACGAAAGTTCGGGCGATGGTTTCTGAAGAAATGTCACGTATCGGAATTGCTTCCGGCCAGCGAGAGAATCTATCCATCATTGTTAAAAGATAAGAATATCCTTCCGACGGGGGTAAAGGTCCGACAATGTCCAGGTGCACATGTTGAAGGTGTTGTGAGGGGACAGCAAAGGGCTATGGTTGTGTCTGGAAACTTTTGACTTCTGGCAATCAATGCATGCGCGAGTCTATGCAACACAGTCTTTTGAAATTGAAGGCCAGACGAAACGAGAGAGAATCAGTCTTTTAGTTGCTCGTACTCATGGGTGGGAAAGTCCATGGAGGGAGTCAAACAGAGTTTTTCGAAGTGGAGAGGAAACGAAAGAACGGATTCGATCGTTAGTTACATCACAGAATAACTTAAATCCTGGGGATAGTTCCATCTTCTGCAGCATTAAAAAACTACCTGAAGTTGATAGTAATTGAGTGAGTTCTGCATCATTTTCCTGGATTTCAGCTAAACGTGTGAAATCGGTGGCGTTATTACTATCAATAGCGAAAATTCTCGCTAAGGCGTCGGCAACTGTGTTGTTTGATCCAGAAACGTTTTGAATGTCGGTGCTAAATTGAGCAATAAAATTAATATGCCAAATTTGTCTAGGAGATGCAGAATCTGAATTTTTCTTAAACAAAAATGTAAGTGGACGATGATCAATAAATATAGAAAAGGTTTGTCCCTCAAGGTCGTGCTGAAAATATCTTATAGCAGAATAGATAGCCAAAAATTCTCTATCATATGTGCTGTACTTTGTTTCAGCTGGTGTCAGTTTCCTGGAGTAAAAAGCTAAAGGTTGTAAACCATTGGTACTTTTGGAGTGCAATACTGCTCCTATATAGCGATATCGGAAGCATCTGCCATTAATGATAGCTGCTGATCAGGGGAACGGAAGCCATGGGTGACTGCATTCATTAAATCGCTTTTGCATTTTTCAAACGCGGCAGTTGTTTCATCTGTCCAAAGAACAGGTCGTTTGTCAATCTTTTTAGTATATTTTAGAAGTGAATGAAGTGGGGCTTGAGTAGCTGCGGCTATAGGCAAGAAACGACAATAAAAATTTAACATAGCTAAAAATCTTTTAAGGTCAGACAGTGTTTCAGGCTTAGGGAAGTTAGAAATTACTGCTGACTTTTCGGAAAGAGGGCTTACGCCAGGGGGTGATATTAAGCAACCAAGAAATGAGACTGATGTTTTTCCAAGAACACATTTAGAGGGGTGCAATTTTAATCCGTATTCGCGGAGTTTATCAAAAATGATGTGAAGGTGTTTATGTTTAATATGTTCGTCTTCGGTTGCCGATGTTATAAGGAGATCATCGAAGTAGGGGACGCAAAAATCCAATCCGTAAAGCACTTGATGTATGAATCTTTGGAAAGTTTCACCGGCGTTACGAAGCCCAAATGGCATTTTAAGGTATTCGAACAAACTGAATGTGGTGGTTACAGCAGTATTCCGTCCTCAGGATTGACGGAAATCTGGTGATACGCTCTTACCAGGTCAAGGGTAGAAAAAATATTTTTGCCGAAAAAACCTGTGTACAATCCTGAATATGGGGTACAAGATACCTGTCAGGAGTTGTCACAGCGTTCAAGCGACGATAGTCGCCACAATGCCACCAATCACCGTTAGATTTGTGGACCATGTGGAGGGGACTGGCCCAAGGGCTTTTGGACGGTCGAATAATTCCCTGAGACATAAGGTATTCGAACTCTAAATGCGCTGCTTTGAGTAATTCTGGATCCAAACGGCGAAGTTTGGAAAATACAGGGGGTCCCTTAGTTTCAATGTGATGGAAAATTTCATAAGTTTTAAGGTCATTTGTTACTAATGAAGGGTTTGTAAGCTCAGGATACTCAGCGAGTAATTTTTCAAATTTGGAATCGCCTACAAGTACGGATATGTTGGAATCTAGGAAAAATTGTTGAAAGCTATGCCGTTTGAAGAGAGAGACGTCCGAGAGTCGATCAGACGGTTATTTTTAACATCGACAAGTAACTCAAATGTTTAAGATAATCAACACCTATAGTTGATTTGCTTACGTCATCAATGACGAATAACCACGAAAATTTTCGGCGGAGATTTAAATCAATAATGAGGTATTTGTTGCCAAAAGTAGAAATTTTAGTGCCATTTGCTGCACATAAGGCTAAATTTTCAAAGGGTGTGGTTTTTGGAGCATAATTTTTAAGCAAAACAGATATGTCGGCTCCTGTGTCAATTAGAAAATTTAATTTTGAAGACGGGTCGGCCAGAAGAATACGATTTACTTGGCGGTCGCTAGATTGGCCAGTGCGTGATCGCCCGTTTAGTTTCGTGATTGATGAAAAGAACATGGAGCTTGGCACTTTCGCTGGACAATCTCGTGCATGGTATGGGGATACGGTGCGAAGTAACCATTGCAGTAAGGGCATAAGTCGAACATCTGTTTGTTATTGTTCCTCATGGTCAGATGATTTTGTGGAGGGATACTGTGAGTTCAATAAATCCTATTTTTGTTTGATTCCATACTGTATGCATTATATTCATTTTGGTGCAACTATGCTTTCGTCATCCTTTAAGTTCAAAATGATGTGTCTCATATCTGAATTTCATGTCCCTGAGATGATTTCTCGCGGAGTTATGGCAGGAAAAAAACCTGTAAATAAAATTATATATATATATATATATATATATATATATATATATATATATATAATTTTATTTATATGAAATGAGAAATATTATAATTGGGATTTTATCCAATTATTTTTTAAATAAGATTTCATTAAGTGTTGAAAAAATATTTGAGAATGATTTATTTTACTTCCCGAGATTAAATTCGTCTATCTGATTACTAAAGAAAAGATTGATATGAATACTGACTTAGTATGAATGCAATATATTTTGAGTATGAATACAAACCTTAAGACATCAATAAAGAACGAACAAAACTGTGTATTTTTATTCTTCCCTTAAACTTAAATTGTAAAAAAGTAAGACTGGATTTGAAGGATAATTTAATTTATAATTACAATTACTTTTCCCAGTTATTTAGCCCAAAATTAGAATTTTGCAAAATGTTATGTATACACACACAAACAAACATTGAAAATAGCACACCGAGAAGGAAGGAAGATACAAGCGCGAAACTTTGCAAATAAGTGCAACGATATCCGGTATGCAAATGATCCAAATTTGGTGAAATTGTACATAATTACACAACCCGCAGTGGCGCTGCTGGAAGTGGGCTCTATATAAACCGACGCAGATTGGAAAAATAAAAAAACGTGATGATCACATGCCGACAATTAGGAGGACTTTACTTAGCGAAGAATGCCAGGGAGTTGGTTGGTTGGGTTTTATGGCGCAAGGTCCAAGAAAGGACATGCTGCGCCAAAAGAATGCCAGGGAGACGTTTACGTTTATGCCAGCGAGCTTCCCTTTACCCAGCTCAGAAGAGCTATACCAGAGTGATTGAAGCCGCTGGAAAGAAAAACGGGGCAACTGCAGGAAGGATGCCCATTTTGCTACCTCATGCTCTCAAGAGTAGATACCATAATGGACAATTTAAATAAAATTAACAAAACATTACAAATAATAAGGGAAATATATACAAGTATGTGTACAAAAGTTTTGTAATAGAACAATATTAAAATAAAAAAAAAAACGGAAAACTGTGATTGGTGAATTATATAAGACAAATGTTGATAGGAGCATAACAAAATAGGTAGTTAAAAGAAATAGGTAAGGAGTTAAAAGAGCTTTACAAAGTAAAGAGCAGAGTTTTAAGTAAATAGGTGAGGCAGGAGTTTGATATGACATAGGGTTGGGAGCCGTATTAGGTGGTATCGTCATGGAACCAAGTAAAAAGTCCTTCTTGAGTGATTAGGATGTCCACAAGCTGGTTCAACTTACTCCTGGAAATCTTGTTTTTGAGGATTGCTTTCTTCCAGGTCACTAACCATCTGGGTGCTGGGCATAACAGATGCCAGGAAGCAGTTAATGGGCAAACCGTGATGTAATGGAGAGGATGGCCAATGTCTCTACAGGTACAATTAGATGAGACTGCAAGATTAAATCGGTGGAAGTATGTTGGAAATGGGCCATGACCAGACATAAAAAGAATTTCATTGTTTGTTCATTTCTTGTCCAGTTTAATGGCTTCATTGAGACAGAGGGTTCCACCTCATGAATCAAGCGTCCTGTCGTGGAATCAGTCCAGCTTTGTTGCCAGTTTTCAAATATCCATTTTCGGCATTCTTGTTTGAGATAACAACGTGGGAGGGAAACAATGAGAGGCTGGAGCGAGGAGGAGGCCGCACTCTTCATTTCCTTATCAGCTTCCTCGTTCCCTTCCGTGCCAGCATGGGCTTTAATCCATTTTAATTGGATGGAGAAGAAGTTGGTTAGTTCAGCTTGGATGGAGCGAACCATAGGACTAGTTGTGGTTGGATTGCAGATAGATTTAAGGGCTGCTTGGCTATCTGACCAAATAGTTACAGGAATTTTCTGTTCTTTGGCAAACTTGACAGCTTCTTTTATGGCAATGACCTCTGCCTGGAAGACTGAGCTCGCTTTGCTGAGTTTCTGCTTCCACGTGTGAATCTTAGAGCTGTTTAGGTAAGCTACAAAGGCTGTACCTACACTTCCATCTAGTTCCGTTCCATCTGTAAAAATGGGCAGAGTGTCCAACGCCAAGTGCAGGGGGGGGGGGGCTGCCTCATCTTCTATTGTGATGAAATTATCGGTTTTAAAAAGGCCAGGATGATTTGTATCCAGGCTAAGTTTCACCTCATCATCAGATGGAGAAGGGAGAGGAGGATCTAGGCATTGGATTCCAGCTCTAATGAAGTTGATAAGCTTTGCTTCTGCTTCGATTTTCAAATGAAGTGGGGGAAGACCGGTAATAACTTGTAAGGCTGAGGTTGGCGTGGTTCTGAAGGCACCAGTGATGCTGAGGAGGAACTTTTTCTGAATGGATGAGAGCTTTTGAGTTAACTTAGACGTCAGTGAAGTTCCCCAAATGGCAGCACCATGGCAGATCATGCGCTCGATTACTGTCTTGTAGAACATTATCCGGTAATGTTGGTTAACCCCCCACTCATTTCCTGTGATTCTGCGAAGTTTTCCTAGCAGAAGAAGTGCCTTATTTCCTTGGGATATGATATGATTTTTGAAGTTAAGATTTTTATCCATTATCACTCCTAGCAACTTGATATCGTTAGATTTTTTCAGTCTGTCGTTTCGCCAAAGTATCTGTAGACCACGCTGGAGCTTTGCAATGAGCATGAATTTCGTTTTCTCTAGAGAAATACATAGATGATTATCATCAACCCACTCCTTGAAGTGTTTAAGGGCTAGTGTTGAAACCTTTCGAAGCTTCTTTTCATTTTTGGCACCAACTACGACAAACAAAACAACAACAAAATCGTCCGCGAAGGCCTGGATGTGAATTTGGCTGTTTAAGTCAATATCTTTGCCAATATTGCCCCAGTTAAATTTCAATGGTTTATCTGCTAAAACATTCCAAAGGATCGGGCCACTACAAGACCCTTGTGGGCATCCTATGGATTGGCTTCTAGAGGCAAGACCCATATTAGTCGGTAGTAGAACTGTTCTGTCATTAAAGTTACTGATGAGAAGTTTTGTAATATTGGCTGGGCTATTGGTGTCACAAAGTTGTTCCTTAAGTTTATCATGATTTATATTGTCAAAGGTGCCTTTGATGTCTATTGTAATAACTGCTATGTGGAGTTTCTGGTTACGAAGGATTTGAATTTTTTTAGTGAGTGTCAAAAGAGCATCATCGAGAGAACGTCCTTGTCTGAAGCCAAACTGGTTTTGATGGAAAAAGCTGCGATTTTCCAGATGGAAAGGGAAAGACAGTCGTTTTGTGGCAAGTTTTTCAAGTACTTTCCCAAGAGTTGGTAAGAGTGAGATAGGTCTATAAGAGCTTACACTAGACTTATCTTTGCCTTCTTTATGGAATAAAATTATGAGGCCAACTTTAAAACAGTGAGAGAAATAAGAAAGCAACAAGCTTATGTTGAATAAACTATGCAGGATGTTGGGGAAAAACCTGTTAATTGTTTGAATAACTATATTGTCAATCCCGTCAAAGCCTGGAGCTTTGCCTTTTCTCAGAGTGTTAATAACTCTTGCTATTTCCTGTTTGCTGAAGGGAATGTCATCTGCCGCAGTAACATTGGACACAAAGGCCTGGTTGTGGGGGGTGGGAAAGAGTTTTGCTAGGATATTTTCTGCTACTTCCAGATCACTTCCCTTTTGGCTGCCAGTAGAGTCAACAAAGAGATTTGAAGGAGGAACAACTTCCCTGAAGACTGCCTTATAAAATTGGCTATTAGGAGAACTTGCAGCAGTGCAGAATTCCTTCCAGTTTTTCTTTTTTGTGCTTCTAAGTTGTCTCGTGTAAATTGCACGTTTGGCCTTATACTGCTGATAGAACCCATCTTTATCTTATGCTGAGGCCCTTTGCTAACGCCTCCTAAACGCTCAAAGTTCCTTTCTTGCGATCTGGAGAGGTTGTGTCCACCATGTGGGGGTGATCTTAAGTTTGGCTCCTTTGATTTTGAAACTAGAGTTGCAGCAAGATGTGATGGTGGCTAGAAAAGTCGAGTGCCAGGAAGACGTATGAGAAAACATTTCGTAGGGTCTTTTAGGCCTTAAGCCTTATTGAGACGGGCCTCGTCATTTGAAAATCACCAGCTGGTCGACGCGCAGCGTTGTTCGACAGGTCCATCGTTCGTAGTGCGCTGTCAGAACATGTTGGAAGCAATGGACACTATATGATACTTACGTGCGGTGTATTGGGTCTTAGTGACCAGTAAGACGACAAGGCGAGAGGGTCGAAGAATCGTGTGGCAAGCGCTCGTGGATCCCGTAGAGACTCGTTCCACGATACACGCAGTATAGGGGTAACAGTTATTCCATAAACCATTTTCAGAAGGCTTGCGGAATCTGTGATTCAAGCTCCCGATCCTGCTATCCATTTCCTGTATTGCCTTTAACATCACTGTCTCCGTTATTGTAAATATATTGCATCCAATAGCATTTCTGAGTTCAGAAGTCTATGAAACTTCAACATCGTGTTATAATTTATCAATGGTGGCAAATAACGAAGGTCATCTTCTGATAATCTTTGATCAGATTTTTCACCTGGTTAGATATCATGAGGATCTGGTTGTACCAAAATTCGTCTTCTAATCCATTTGGTGCAGTGTCTTTCTACAGTATCATTTTAAAAACTGTTAAAGGAGCTAAGATGAATAAAGCTTGACTTGAATCTTCAGCGACACGCTAAAAACATTATAAGTCATCTGTGAAAATTACTTCTGAAATTCTAAGATGTCCAAGAAAAAAGATACAGAAATTGTGATATTCGTTACTGAATTCAAAAATGATTCAATAATAAAAATAACTGATTCAAAAAACAACTTCATTCTATGGAACAATTTCAACAAAACCCTGTATGTAGAAAATGCCATAGAAACGAGGAAACGATGCGTCATATTGCTTATAAACGTGATGTCATTGTCCTTACTTCATTAACCAGTTTAGGAAATGATATTACTAAAGAATTAGACCTTATCTCTATAAAAGTCTCTATAAGGTCCATTATGTCTTCATAAACAAAGTGAGAGACCCTTATAGTGGAAGCTAAGTCATTTTAGATTTGCAGTTTAGTACAAAAGGTTTTATCAGAGCTACCTTGATTTTCGAATCCAATTACGAAGAAGACGGGGTTTGTTATTATGTAACTTAGAAGGGTAAAAGTAAGAAAAGAAAAGAAAATACTTTTAAATTAAATTGTTAAATAATATAATAAAATAATCATGAATATGAAAATTAAGATTTTATCAACAAAAATATTTTTATTTAAATTTGATACAGAGATATTACTAATAAAATGCAATCATCGTTGTAAGCTCATTATTAAACAAGATACATAAATTCAAATTCAATTTTCTTATTGTTACAGCAATATTACTAAAAACAATATTGCACTCTTTAATCAAATATAAAACTATTATAAAGGTACTTGGAATTCATTTATAAAAGAATTTCATGTTTTGTAGACAAAAAATAATTAATGAGTATCAAAATTTTGAAGATAAAAAAAAAGAAAATTTGAAAGCCACCCGACGTTTTCCCTAACATTCTTGAGAGGTAGTAGTCGCAGCTATAATATCTGGGAGTTTGGATAAAGACTGGAGTAAAAAAATTTAAACTTAAAATTGTGGACCTCTTGACTCCTTGATTTTAATAACTAAGATATAAATAATCATTCTGAATTAACAAGAACTCTTTGGCATCCTATTCCATTAGATTTCCAAGAAAATTCAAAATGATGATTCCTTAAGTGTAATAAGCTTAATATCCATTCCTCCAAAGTCGATGGTGTTTAATGGAAGATTTAACAACAAAATTAGTTGGAATAAAATTACAAATTCAAGAATTTTCTCTTTTTCAGCAGAATATTTTTATTTTAAAAATTATATTTCATTTCAAGTTTTGTAATTTAATTTATATGTATGTTCCAATTCACCGTTACTTTCGGTTCATTTTTCTCCAATTTATCAGGAATTTTAAAGTCTAAACTCGAACTCGTAACTTGAACACCTGAGATGATGAAAAAAATTATAAATCCAGTTAAGAATCCAATGAGAACATTATGCTGTCCAAAGTCATCATTTCTTACATCATTAGAAGTGTTATTGTCTGTGATTCATCTTCAAGAACAAATGAATCCATAGTTGCCAGCTTGCTGTAAATGTCCTAGAACAATTTGTGTAGAAATTTTTTGTTTTGTGAATGACCATATTTCTTGACTCAGGGTTTATAATGTAGCTATATAAATGTTTAAAGTCATGTAGATGAAATGAATTCTCTGCAATTAGTGATGGGAAAATTAATGGAAACTTTTATGGAAGTTTAAATGATTGGTATAAGCCGATTGATTTCGTATTCTCTTGCCAATCATAAAGAGCAGAAATATAAGCAGTGGAATAACTATCATGATTAGACACTGATTAAAGTTAGATATGACTCGATGCAAATATTATTTCACATACAAATAAAATTTATGTATGAAAAATCCTCTATCATATATTTTCTTTTCTCTTTTTTTGTGTAGGTCTGAGGTTGCGGGTATGTTATTTAAAATGAGTTATATATTTAAGCTTAATAACATATTTATTAATATAAGAAAATAAGACGTGAAAAACATTCAAACATCACAGATGTCGCCAACGAGTACAATGCTGCTCGTTCAGATTGTTGGACTCTTAATCGAACTTGGCCATGTTGCTTGTTTTATTCTCGGCGTTAATCTTTGTAATAAAATTGGTCATTTGTTTTGAACTTGGGTTTTTAAATAAGTGTTCAGTTTAAATTAACAAAACTTATAATAAATTAACAAAACGTAATTTAAAATTGTAAAAATAAAATATCTTTAAAACACCTCTTTTCTAGTACAGAAACTTTAATGATTAGTAATGTGCTTTCTTTATTTCTTCAATGATTTTTTTTTCTCAAAAAAGTAATATATTCCAATTCTAAAATAATGAAAGTAGTTTCTAATTCTTAATAACGCTTTGCTTTTGAAATAGGTTCAGCTTCACCATCAATACCAATAACGTCTCTTCCGATTTCCTTATAAAATGAAAAATGATTACAATAGATTCCTGTTCCACATCCAATACCTCGATCAATAAGGGATCCATCGGTGTAAAAACATGACTCTAGAGGTTTCTCGGATACTTCTCTCAATAGTTTCGTAAGTAGTAGTTTGATCTAAGCAGAGGGTACCTTATTCTAATTAGTTTTCTTGTTGTTGCAACAGGCATTCCTGTACCCAGCCATCGAGTTAAAAGTAAAAAGTCACCGTAATCAACCAGACTTATTAATATTACATTTATTTCTCAAAGAAGGCCAAAGTCACCGATTTGATTGAAGTGCATTTGTATTTTTGAGTTTCTATGATTTGTAAAGTTGCTATTTCTCCAATATTTGTAATTCTGAAGGCAGTAAAGTTTTTAAAACAAAATTGTAGTATTTTTTTACGCATATCATGTAACACAGGAGAAATATTTGTCAACTCTGCTATGTGATTTAACTAATCCTGTTATTACGTGAATGGATTGGCCTTGGAATCTTGCCAAAAATGTTGACTGTATTGATGGAAGCAGTCATGAAAACATTACTGTAATAATAAAATAATAGTTGAATGTGTGTATTCTATATGTACTAATTAAAGTTTCTCTTTTACAACTTCATTGGCAGACGACCAATCATTTCAAAACTAAAGAGCTCTTTTCAGCCTTTTTTCCTTTATATAAGAAACATGTTCCATCTAATTTAAACGAGAATCAAGTTTGTTTCTCACTGAGGTAACATTATTATATTAACTGAGATTACTTCACCACGATAAAGGTGGCTTGGTAAAAAATGTTATGTATTCAAGATGAAAATGCCTCTTATAAAAATTGAGTAATAAAAGCCTCAATACAGCACCTTGAGTG
Organism: Latrodectus geometricus; assembly: GCA_026290005.1. NCBI lineage: Eukaryota > Metazoa > Arthropoda > Arachnida > Araneae > Theridiidae > Latrodectus > Latrodectus geometricus. The sequence goes on from JAPDSC010103107.1 coordinate 17,530, forward strand.
ATACCATCTTTTGTCCACCTGAAAACGCTCTGTCCATAGCAAACCGTTATAAATTTTGGATCGACAAAAATTTTTTATCGAGCCCAGTATTTTACCTTCAACACCAAGGGCGTGGGAATTTTCAACAATGTTTAAGTGAAAGACTGTCAAAAGCAGATTTAAAGTCCACAAAAACTGCCAGGGTGACTTATGTTTCTTAAAGAATCTTTTACGTCCTGACTAAAGTAGATAACTATCTGAGTTGTACAATTATAATTTCTAAAAACAGCCTACCCATAAGGTAATAAACTACTGTATTACAAAATTCAATCTTGATGTAATCATGCTACCCATGATATTAACTAAGATTCAAGCTAACGAAATATGACTGCAGCTATTTATTTTATGTTTACTCTTCTTCAATGTATAAATAATAGAAGCTTTTAGCCTTATAGAGGGCACTATGCTGCTGCAGTCTAGTAGAGCAAGATGAGCCAATCGAGAAACAGATTTCACATTCCTCAAAAAGTTGGAATAAATCAGTTATTCTCAAATGGGCCTTGACATTGTTCAGAGGATTCTTGGAAAATTTAAATTGATTTGGGAGCCCCTGAGTGTTCAGGGGCTCCCAAATCAATTTAAATCAATATAAATTTTCCTGAACACTCAAGGGCTCTACGCAAAATTTAATAAAAAATAATAAAACTGTTATCTATTTCCATTATTTTGGAAATTTAAGTAATTACAACAAATAGAAGTTAGGGATTTTTACATCATAAAATATTAATATAAAATGTATAGTTAAAATATAATATGTTGGTTAAGTACTGGGTTTTATGTAATAACTTTTGTGAATGAATGTTGGACAAAACTTATTTTCATCGATTTGTCACTTGTTTGTAATTGTAGTGTGTACTTGTTTTAATGCTATTATTTAAATTTAGTTATTGTCCAGTTTACTTCAATAAATGTAAACTTTCAATTTCCATCAACATATTAACATCAATATGACAACAAAATAATAATGAAATCTGGGTAAATGTTTGCATGGGTATTTAGATTATGTCATTAGATTAGTTGATGATATCAAAAGAAAGGCCTTGCAGGATTGTTTACTCAACTTTAATTGGAAAATGACTTTAATGGAAAATGGAAGACTATTATCGTGTATTACTTCACACAAAAGTACGTGGATTATCTAAAAGTGCTTTTTTAATCGATTTTGTGCAATGTTTGATTCAATGTTAGAGCTCCTGGAAAGCAAAGACAATTATTTGAGACACAATTTAATTAAACAAAAAAATGACATGGCCTATGAAACTGATTTATTTGCCAAATTTAATTAAACTAATTTTAAACAGCAAACTGACTAATTAAATTTATTCAAAACTAAAAGCTTATTACCTGTGTTTGTTGCAAAAACATTTCTGTAGAAACAAAACTTTAAAAGAGGAGATTGCTCAATTTAAAAATTTTTCGAATTTGCAAAATAGGAATGAAGACTTACTATTTATTGTCAAATATCTAAGGTTCTTCATGGAGACCAGAAACAAAGATTCCTACCTTTGAAAAATCTTCCTCTTAACCGTATTTTACTAAGTCTTGAAAATCTCTGAGCAAAGACAATCACTTGAGGTGTTTCCTTCTCTTGATCAAGAGAAAACCAGCTCCAAAGCTTCTTTTTCTCAACTATAATACACTGTATGGCTATTTTTTATCTATGTTTCTTTCACCTAACCATCTACTTCCTAGAAAGGCGAGTAAATCCAGATTTTATTTGTCAAATTTTTAAATCAAGAATCACAACTCCTTATTAAAATAAAGAGATCTAACATTCCAAGTACCAAAACATAAAGTCCTTAGTTCATTTCTAAGCCAATTTCTTTCATGCAATCGGGAAATTCTATCGTTGTATTTTGTTATAAGGTGATTTTTTTATAGGGTAAGAGAGTCAACCTTATATATACACCTAAACCTATTTTAGTCACCTCTTTCGACATGCATTGAGATACAGTGGTGCTATCTTGCTCTTTAAGATAAAAGCTATTTTTTAAAACCGACATCACATGGGTTAAAAAAATATTGGCTCTATAAATTGCAGCTCATGACTTAAAAACATATTATAAAAACTAAAATTCTTATTATATTTTTTCATATTTTTCAATGAATTTATTTTCTTATCTGATAAATTGCATTTTACGCTTTCATTTATGTTTTATTTCTTTTATCTAATATAAATGAGTATAA
>JAPDSC010103108.1:0-13240 GCA_026290005.1 Latrodectus geometricus
ATTTGTAGGTGGCTAGACTTTGTAGCCACTGCACGCGAAAGGGTTAAGGTATACCTTTGCTGTAGTTGTAAAAAATGTAAAAAAATTATCATTAGTAGTTTTTCGCACATTTATAATTGAGTGATAAAATACTTTTACAAGATTACAAAACTGAAGGTTTAAATTAATATTATACTTTCGTAAATCATTAACAAATAATAACTGTACTTGCTTTCTACTATAATACTATAAGTATGCATTAATGCAATTTATCAACGAACATTTATATGTTATTTATTAAATCATGTTACATAAAAGTGATTTTTAGTTAAATTCAAGGTACAGTTAAGCCTTTAAAACGTTATTTGCAATTTAGAAAAGATACAGAAATTGTTTCTTTACAGAAATCACATGTCATAAACAAGAAAATCTGGCAATTCTTAATCTTTCAACTATTTAAACAGACATATTGAAAGTAGAAACTTAAAGATCATTTTACCTTGGCCGTTTAATCATTATTTCGTTATATCATTTCATCATTTTATCTTTAGCTAGAATCAATCATCCAACCATTAACAGAAAAAAGTCGAAATATATTTAGAGTCAAAATATTTTTGACACTTCGAAAGATCCATAGTTTTTATTAGTTAACAAAATGTACAATTTGTAAGTCCCTACTACAACCTGTTTTGAAATACAATTAATCATCACTATATTCATTCAATTAATCTTCACTATATACAAAATATATTTAGAGTCAAAATATTTTGACCCTTTGAGAGATTCCTAGTTTTTATTAGTTAACAAAATATATACTTTGTAAGACCCTACTACAGCCTGTTTTGTAAAAGCGTGAATCTATATTTTGTTCAAAAATAGTTATGATCAAAAGGGCTTTTTTCTAATGGGTGATGTCCTATCCTCAAGATATATATATTAAAGATCATAGGATATATTTTACATTTTGTTGGTGTAATGCAAATACGTTTGTATAGAAATAGAAATACATCATACTTTATCTAAATCAAAAATTACGTTTAGTGGTTCTTAATATTTTGGAAAACAATAAGAAACTGTAAAATTTATGTAAAGAAACGAATAAAATCAGTGCATTAGCGTATAAAAGCAAAGTACTAATAAATACTTTTTGTTTATAAATTAGTTGATGGTGCAAAACAAAGAATAGGACGACAAAAAATTGGATTTAGAAACAGAAATACCTACTTTAAAACATAACAAAAGCAACATAATTTGATCTTTCAATGTTCCCCAAGCTTGTAAGCATCTTCTGTATTTTTCTGGACTTTCTATTTTAGCGAGGGGGAAAAAAAAGATGCTAAAAATCAATATGGAGGTGGTTGGGAAAAGGCGGGAAAATCTCCTTCCGAGTAAGCGACCGGAACTTTCTAAAAGAGAGAATTTTCCGCAGCTTTTTGCTACACATGATTGACCCTTTGTACTAGACTTTAGCCCAATTTCACACTGACAACAAAAGACCATATACAGTAGGGGGGAAAATGGCGGAAGGAAATTCGAAAAATCACGGAATATTTTTTTCATGATTTTTTTTTATCATCTCTTTTCTTTTCGTTCATTTTTTTATCAATGTCCTTTAAAAAAAAGGCGTAATATAAAATATTTTTCAAACCAGATGAATTGGGCTTAGAGTGAGAGATAAAAAATATGCTAAGAAAACAAAAAAAAGAAGAGAATAGTCAAAACTTCCTGCTTTTGTAATGCAACTGTGAGAATTGAGAATTGTTGTTTTCGCAAGATTTTTGTGTTTCTAAAAGATGAAAAAGGTTGCTCATTCTTGAAAGAATAAAAATATTAGAAAACTAATCCCCAGCGTTTAGCTTTCAAAATTTTTCAGTTTATGAATTGAAAAGATCTTAGTTCGTTTTTTCACAATTGTTATGTTTAATTGGATAACTTTAAAAATACTTTATATGTTTAATACAAAAAAAAAGGAAATGACACGCTTATTTCAGTGTTTATTTTTTCCATTGACTTGTGTAGTAAAATGAAATTTTGGATGATAGAATTTTTATTTTGATATGTTTTATTTTTGTATTTTTATTTTTCCGTTATATCATTTACGATTTTTAATCATTTTTTTCATGTTCAACAGAAAATAAATCATAAAATATAGTTGCTAAATTTGAAAAACAAAATAACTTTGATTTTACATATTAATAAATGTGATTTTATTTTTTACCTTTATTTTATTCCTAACGTACCCATTTCATATAGTTTATTATTCTACAATCAAAAATTATGTTTTCTTAAAGATAGTTTTTTTAGTTTTCTACAAAACAGATTTAACTAAATTTCAGTTTTAATAAAATCAAACAAGTTCATATAGAAGCATTTTTATTTTATGATTATAATATACAGGCATTCTTTAGCTTTTTAAAAATTAATTAAATTATGCCTGAAATAATTATTCACTTAATAATTTTTCATAATAACGTTTTACTGACAAGAATCAAAATCGCTTTTAAAGCAATATTAAATCAAAAGATGGAATTAATAATATTAATATATCTTAATAAAAATAACAAAAATTTTGCTGTTAAATAAAGTATTGTTTTAGAGAGAATCAAGATACAGTTTTTTGATTGGAATTAATGAAAATTAAATTATAAAAAAACAAGGTTAAAATTTTAAAGAAAAGCTATAAATTTATCAAAAAAACAGAATTATTGTAGACAAATTTTTGTGAAAAAAATTTATGATAATATATTATGAGCTTGAAGCATTCAGCTCAATATTAAATAATTCCATACCTTAATATTAATAATTTCATATTATTTCATTTACGAAATAGTGTTTACAAACATCAATTTTTGAAATTCAATTTAATAATATATTCAAAATAAAAAGCTAAAACTATGAAACACAGGCAATAAAAAGCTATATATATATATATATATATATATATATATATATATATATATATATATATATATATATATAAGCAGTTGAAGTTTCATTTAAAAAAAGCACCAATGTAAAGTATAAAAGTTGCTGTACATCAACTTTTTGCATATTTCAAACTTAGCTTATTCGACCCATATTCAACGTTCAAAGTTTGAAAACAAAATTTAAAAATATGTTTTAATTTTTCATGTATTTTCATTTAAAAATATTTTAATTAATATCACCATAATTTTGAAATTCAATTTACTTAAATATTTATATATTTCTTATCATTTTTAATTCTTTCAATTTAGCTGTTCAATAATTAAATCATATGATAAATTTTAAATATTTCTTTATCAAGTAAGCATTTTTCATTAATGCGCATTTTATGAAGCACAAGAAACGTAATAAGATGTTATGGAGAATTATGCCGAAATTCTTTCAAATTTAAAGGCGCTAGAATTAGGTCTCTAAACAATCAAACAATTCTCTCTACACTATTCATTCACCTGCCAGGAAACTCTCAAACTTTGAAGCGAAGGGGAAACATCTTGGCGCACATCTTCCTGTTTTGGCGCAGTTGGCATTTGCAGCGCGCAGCAGAGTTCTCTACACTTACACACGATATCCATCACGTAACTTGCAGATCTGTGACAACTTCATCGCTCACAGGGACTCCCAAGTTCCAATCCAAAACATCCTTTTCCTCCACTAAGGCATGACGATATATTTATATTTCTTGGAAAATCCTGTCGTAGTTACCAAGTATTTGAAAGGCTCTGGCGGAATAATAGCTTTTGAATTCTTAATTTTCTGTACTACTTGTCAGGGCGAAGAAAGAAAAAGGAAATGGTCTCCTTGCTCACAAAATATTGCAGGACCAACGGTTCCTGGAATAAATTAACCGCTTTATTTAAGTGGCTGGGCCTTGAGACAATTAGCGAGGGATTTGTAAACTTAATCGGTGAGAAATTTTCGCAGACGCATTTTCTCCAGTTCATTCTGGCATGCGTTATTCCGAATACGAATAATGGGAAAATTTGCTTAAGTACACATGGAACTTGTCTAAAAGGCAGTAAATACCAAATATTTCCATATCTACTTGATTTCCAATTAGTAAAATATTATTTAATGCTTGAAAATTTTATGCTTTTCTTAATTACAGAATTATAATGAATATCAAAAATTAATCGTAGGTTTAATAAATGTAAGAAATTTAATTTGTTTCTACAGTATGATACACCTTAATGAAAAATAAAACATGAAATACTGAAATATTAATTTCAAATAACAATGATGAAATGTATTTAGGATGTTCATCGATTTAGTAATAAAAAGTTGCATATTTATACATCTCTTCACATCTGTTCAACAGTTCCAAAATTTAACTCCTCTGCATGTATCATTCATTGTACTATTCGCTTGATTCGTAGATACGCTTGCATTTGTAAGATATTTAGAGCAAATTTGATCATTGATATGTAAATAAATAAGTGTTATATAAACAAATAAATTTAATTAAGTTTTACCACATGAAAGAGCATTATTTTCTAAAATTTTATTTTGGTCAGTTCTTGTTATTTTTGTATTTACTGTATTTTTCATACTAGCATCATTAAAATTCTACAAAATAAAAATCTATTGCCAAATTAATCTCAAAGAACTATAACACATTTCACATAAAATACTATGCTTTAAAGGTCTCTTTAACCAAAGAATCTGTTTCCATAAATAAATGTGAAATTTATATAAACCAACGCATAGCAGTAAGATTTTTGAAAAGAAGATTGCATTTTAGAAATGTTTATTTATATACATAATTTGTTAACGGATAAAAGGTATACCCTCTAGTTCAAGTACAAAATAATAAATGTTGAATATAATCTGGGCATTTTGATAAATTTGCATATTTATATTCCAAGCTAAAATTCGCTTGGTACATTAATATTCGAGTCAGTGAAGGGAAAAATAGTAGAGATTAGATAATATTTGGTGATTATTTTCCATATTTTTCACTTGATTTACGTCTCTTAAAAACGATTGAGATAATATTGATCGTTGAAAATGTAAAGCAATAATTTTAAGAGGATTTGTGAACAAAACGAACTAAACATATTCCACTTTTATCGATAGCATTAGTGAGATTGGGTCTGAAAGTTTATTAAATTTCCCATAAACTGTTTAGCTGATATTTTCGAAATACACTTCAATTTGAAAAATTGAGCTTCTATGTATTAAATATGCACTGACTTAATATGTCAAAAGAAATTTCATTTAATAATATCAGAGAAAGGCATTTGTCGGGACAAACACTTGCTAGATATGAATATATTTTTAAAAGTAAAACTGCTGAATTTTTCACTATTATTGTGTCTGTTGTAATTTGGTTGATAGTTATTGAAAAATGTTGAATTTATTTGACTCTTTATCCTGTTTTAATATTCATGTTGTTTGAAAAACTAAACTTTTATTTTATAATAAACTTATATCAATATATTTTTTGGTAAATTTATTTAAAAAAAAAAACATTTCAACTCTTGATAAATATATATTTTAGAAATTAAAAAAATCTCAATTTCTTTACCGATGTATATAGTTTTTCATGAAGAGATAAATTACAAGAATAAATGTATGCTTCAAATCATTTACTTGAACACTTCAGTTTTTAAATAATGACATTATACGGCAAGGTATTTTCATATTTTAGTAATAAAATTGCATGTTAAATGAGATAGTCATTTTCTATGTTTTATTCAGGATATCCAGGAAAAACAATTACATTTTTAATAGAAACATAACTACAGTATTCAACTAAGCGAAAATTATGCTAAATTTTAAATTACGAAATGACGTAAGAAACTCAACTGACTACATAAAACTAAATTTATCTAAAGAAACTGCGAAGCAAAAATAACTATCATTATTTAACTCAACTTAAAAGTTAACTTTCAAGTAAAATAAAAAAGGGAGCACACATTTAATTTGTAAAAAAAGTAAATTAAAATTTGATTTAATTATCTTATTTCATAAAGCTTAAACTTTTCTTACTTTATGGTTCCTTAAATTTTTAAAAATGGTACATTTTATTATTTCTGCATATTTAATATATCATAAATAAAATTTTCACTTGAAACAAAAAGTTTTTTAAATGAATTACATTGTAATGAAATAAACTGCATTTTACAAAAGAAAGCCCATTAGAATTCTTATTTAAATTTTTATTTAACTATCCCTTACACGCCCTTTTTTTATTGCAAAAATTAAGTGACCATTAATATTTTTAGGGGAGAAAGAAATAAGGGATGTTTTACATTCATTTAAACGTAAGAAGTTCATGAGGACCTAAATATGTCACACGTTATATCTACGATTTTATACCTCAGAAAGCAAAGAATTTTTACAGCGCTATATATAACGTAGAAAATAAAATTTTAAGTGAGTAAACAATTTTAGAGAGGGTAAAAATAATTTATCTCTAAAAAGGAAACAAAAATATTTTTTTCGCTTTTTTATCATGTACTTTATCATCTAAAGCTGAAACACAAAATCTACTATTCATCGCTATTTCAGTGTTGTGACAACGTTTTGTAAAGTTCCCTGCATTATTTTTTTTTCTCCTTTAAACAAGAAAAAAGCAATAAACCTTAAATACTTCAACATTTTTCCAACTCTTTTGAAATGTTGTGATTTTTACCGCTGCGGTGGAATTTATTTTACGACTCACGTAAAATTAAGACACTTTTATGGTTTTTAAAGAAAGTTTCCATTCTCTAATGAAATTAAATCGATAATGATACCCGCAGTTAGTGATCTCGTAAAAATTCAATTTAAACTTTTGGATATTTAGGAAGCTTAATATTTATTGAGACTTAGTAAATCTACCTACTTATTTTTCTTTCGAAATCTTCAACTAAAGAGATACGTAGTTTTATGACTCACTAAACTTATTAAAAAGATTTATCTCTGAAGCATAAAATTTAAAGCTTGTTTTTAATTTTCCCCATTGCTAAGCAAAATTTAAGTTTATAATGAATTATCCACAGTGAATAATCTTCAGAATATTTGTTGATTTACAAAGTTTTGAATTGTTATTTCTTAATCTTGGAAAATTTTATCTATTAAGATATGCTTTTGAAATGTCAATTAATTTGAATTATTTTAAAGGAATTAATCATGGATTGAAGATTTATCTATGGTATTTAGTTTTAATTTTTAAATTGCTTTTTTCTAATGTGTGGACCATACTATAGTAAAAAAAATGTTATTTATGTTATTTATTTTAATGTTATTTATTAAAATAAATAACATAAATAGCATTATTTATTTTATACAAATGTATGAATAATTTAATGAAAAATATGATTGATTTAATGTAATTTTATATGATCAAATTTATCATCATTTTAAAATTTTTCATGTTTTATAAAATATTATTCAAGTCTATTGTATTTTCAAAGATAAATATTTTATAATTAATAAATAATAATTGTTATATATTGTTGTGTTTTTATAATTAATTGTTAGATTCATAACACACAATTACTTTCAACAAGCTTCTAATATTTTTGTGATTTATATTAAAATATCACTTGCAATGATCATAAAAGCTTGCAATGAAGCTTGCAATGAAGCTTGAGGTTGCAAGATAAAATATCACTTGCAACCTCAAGCTTCATATTTTTTTCACTTAAGAGGATTATACTAAATTAATTCATTTGTGTATTCAAGCAATTTTTATTGAAAGAAAAATCGAGCTAAATTGATAAATGTTTGACGTTCAGTTTCATGAAACTATTTTTTATGACTTTATGAGTTTAATTGAAATATACAAGATAGTGACAGTTATATATTAATTTGTATGTTTTTTCATAAAACTAGGTATGTCATATTGCATTTATGCTACATAATCTTTTACAATCATATTTCATAGATTCTGAGTGTATTTTTAATCATTTATAAAATTATTTAAAAGATTTATTTGCATATTAATAAAATATTCACCACGAACAAGCCTCTCTTTAAGATCAGTTAAAAAGTTTACTCATTAAAAACAAATTTTTAATGCTCTTAATTACCACATATAAAAAACAAGCTGAATATGACATAAATAAATTGTATTACAAAAAAAATAAAAAGAATATAAATTAAATTCTTTCTCTAAAATAATTGCTTAAATTTTAATTCGACTTGTATGTTAAATAAAATCTCAAACTTTTAATGCACTTTTTTCTGGAATTTATTCTTTAATTCAGGTTTAAAAAAGGAGACATTAAGAAAATTACGGAACATTGCAAATAGTTGTTAGTTTAAAGTATTTTACAAGTTTGATAAAAATATTTTAATAAACTTTCTGATATTTTTGAAAGTATTTTAATTAAGAAATATTTTCCAAACTTACAAATATTTTATTTATGTTAAACGTAGGTATAAAATATTAAAAATGACTAGCATACATTAAAAATATTTTTAAATTGTATGAAATATACAAACAGGAAATCAAAAGAGACCAAATTTCTAAAATATACTTTTAACTTGTTTGTTTAAAAGCATTTCAATTAAGAAATATTTTCCAAACTTACACATATTTATTTTTTTCTTTTTGAAGTTAAACGTAGTTATAAAATATAATAAATGACTAGCATACTTTAAAATTATTTTTGAAACTGTATAGAATATACAAACAGAAAATTAAAAGAGACCAAATTTTTATAATATACTTTAATATAATTTTTCAAATGAAATTTTGCTGAGTAGTAAATTTTTTATTCTTAAACTCTCAAAAGCACAAAATAAATTATTCAGAAACGAAAATATTTTTGAATTTAATTAACGGGTTGCCACGAAACATTTCTATTAAAATATAGTTATAAATATTATATTTCCTTATGGAATAATATTTCATAAAATCCTCATTAACTAAAATGCAAACATTTTCTAAACAAGTATACACATACACAGAAAACGCTTACTCAAATTTTGTTTCTCTTTTACATAAATTTGTAACATTTCAAACTGGTAGAATATTTTTTTTTTAGTTTTTTGAGTTTATTTCAAATAATAATCATACTATTTATGTGTTTTTCATTATTTTTCTACTTCTATGGAATCTTAGGAAGGAATTTCAATATCTTCAAAGATATATCTATATTTCCTCTTTAAATTATACGCTGATTTCGAATACTGTTCACAAGTGCTAATATGAAAAACATCAAATTAAATCGCGAAAAAATATTTTAATAAGAATAAATAAGCTGATGCCATTAATTTAAAGTCCCTAAATTAGACCTTAACGGAATAGAAAAAAAACTGAACAATATTCCTTTAATGCATATCTTAATGCAATAAACGTCCGATAGTGTAAATAATCAAAGTTTTCTTCTTGGCGCTTTATTCCATTTACACTTTCTGAACCAAATTTGATTGTGCTGTTATTGAATTTAGCTTGTATAAAAGAAGCCAATCATGGGTACTTACGTTGCAATAAAGCTTCAAACTAATTCGCCGTATAAGGATCCAATTACAGATAATCGCTACCAGCATCTCTTATCAATGAAAGCTTTTCATGAATTTTTAGGCTGGATGCATTGCTAAAGGTAACAATTGACTTATTTTTCACTACTAGGCAGATACTCAGCATCTCCTGAATTAATCAGCTACAAAGAATGTGGCATTATCAAGCGCCCCCTACTCCATCTGAATTAATCAGCAGGGAAGAAGGCAATATCTCGCCAACCTAGTACCGTCTTCCATTCAATACCTTAATTTACCGTTCGGGTTTCTTTTTATGGATCTTTTACTTGGCGATAATAGATTTATTTTTGCAGTTATAATTTCATGGTGATAGAAGAGGAAATTAGTTTTTAATTATGTTTAATTACCTCTTTTGTTTCAGGCCCGTGTTGCACGGATTTCTATTGACTCTATTGTTACATAATTGAATATTTTTTTGATGGAGGCAGGAATTCCACTGAGAATAAATATTTTATTTAGAACACTGTTTTTGAAGAATGCTGATATTAAGCTATATACTCTAATTAATTGCATTACAATAATACTTCTTTTCAGGTTGTACTGGAATTAAGGATATTTCGATATCGAAATATTTTTATTCTACTAATAATAATAAATGCATTTCTATATATAAATAGTAATTGAAATAGTTTTTTTAAAAGACAAATTATATTTATTGTAATGTAATTGACAATTTTTCCACTTCATATACTTTTGATTACAAATTTATTACAAATTAAATTTTTCTATCATAATTTGAAATATCTTCCATTTATTAAATTCAATATTTATATATTTAATGTTTCTGATTTGCCCCATCTTAAAATTATAATATAATAAAATTTAAAGCTTTATATATTATGCATACGCAATTTGTTATATTTTCATTTAAAATAAAAAATTAAAGAAAAAATGATAAATTGATTACTATGTTTATCGAAATTAACAACATTGCAACAAATGCAATTTTTATCTAAAATTGTTCAATTTGCTTTGTAAAATCATGAAACTGATACCAAATACTTAAATCTAGCATAAATATTATTTTTATTGCCTTTAAAATTTTATTTTTAAAAGTTATAAAATTAATATTATGAAAAGTATATTAAGAATATTGAACTTTTCAACACAATCACTTCAGTTTGAAGGGAAAGAAAAAGACAGATATTATCAGTTATAAGCGAACCTTAATTATGTGGGAAACTTATGATTTCACGTATGTGTTTCAGAGAATTCTGATAAAAGTAAATGATGAAAAATGTTTCCTACGGTTAACATTGTGTCTCAATTGTTTTACATGTGTAAGAGACACTTTGTGAAGAACAGTGCATTGTTTCTAATATGAGGTCTGCAGTTAATGAAAATTACAAATGACCTTGGTCTTCTTTGAATCATCTTCCAGATGTGTCTCAAGCATTATAATTCAAATTTAGATTGGAAAATATGATGATTATTTCATACTTTTTATACTTTCAGATATAGTCATGCTCATTCTAGGATGGTTGATAGGAAGTCTTAAATTAAAATTTCTTAAAATAAAGTAAATGGCTTTCAGTTGAGAACAAAAAAATCACAAATCCACGTATAAATAAATGTCATTATGTAATCAAATTGCTATTTTGTATAATATGTTGGTCATATGCTAACTCGGATAATTCCAGTCACTTCATCAGTCTATTTCGGTTGAAATGTGGATTTTTCCAAACAAGGAAAAATAATTTTAATTGTTTCTTTACATATTAAATTATACCTAGTGTCATACTCAAGCTTGAACTGACGCTTGGCAGTAAACATTATTTTATTAATCACTTCACTTCAAATCTTCGTATTCAGCATTCCAACTTCTCTAATCTACATGTTGCGTTGACTTCAATGGAACAAACTATTGACCTACGAACTCATAAACACATTCACGAATTTTGTTCGGATGATTTTAGTATGTTTTGTCTTAGAACATTTACATTATTTCCTAAATAAACTGCTATGTATCTGAAAAGTGTTACCCTTACTAAATTTATGCACTTTTTACTAATTATATTAGTGATTTTTTAAAGTAATAGACGTAGACAAGTTTGTCCAAGAGACAACAACTTCATGTTTTTGCAATCAGTTTTAATGTCTTGCAATGACACATTCTGCATAATGTTTGTCTGGATTTTAGACTCCCGACTAGAAATTTGATAAATTGTTTTATCATATCATTTAGAAATCATCAATCATATTTTCCCAACACAAAATCTGGACGAATGAATTTTTTAATTTGGAAAGAAAGAAACATTTTAATGAGATGAAAAATTTTAATTTCAGCAAGCTTTTCAGGTATATTCTGGGTATTTATTTGCAAGTGAAGCTTTCCTTTTTTGATTAAAACTATGCTTTTAATTTTTTCTGATATACTTCAAGTAACTTTCTGTGTATTTTTCATAAAAATATGTTTTTAATATTGTAAATTATGCTAAATATTCTTAAGCAAATTATTGGAAAATTTAACTACATTTGTTCATATGTATCTCCAATTAAAAATATTTTTTTGATAAAAGTCATGAATCAAAATATAAATATGCATTTCTTATTTTTCATTAAAGCATTTTAAATTATTGTTTGAGTTTATTCACTAATAAATATTTTAATTATTTTTTCAAATAAATTATTAAATTGATTACAAATAGGTTACAAATATAATATTTTTTAAATATTTTTATAATTTATGTATTTTAAACAATAACATAAAAATTGTTAAATATTTTTATATTGCACTTACATGGAAAACCTTTTTTTATATGAAAACATTTTCTATAGTTTTTCAAGTTGCCATAACATAGCTATTTTCTTAATCAAAATTTCTTTTATTACAAAGTTTATTCATAATTAAAACTGACTGCAAATTTAAATTAATGGTTATTTTTAAACTGACAAAAAGAAACAATGGCTTTTCAATGTAATCTTACTTTAAATCTCTAAAGAAAAATTATGACCTTTAAAGCTTTCAAATTAACCGCATTTAAATATGCACACATCAAACAAGCTTTTGCATATTATTATACAATTAAGATTGCAATTATCTAAGAACTGTAAGGAATTTCCTGAAAAACACAGAAATCTCCGGTAAATGTTCATTAGTAAGTGTTTAATTTGACAAGGGAGTCAAAAAGTCAATAAACTATTCTAATTTTCTTAATTGATGTCCTGAATAATTAAAACTCGAAACATGAAACAAAAACGTTTCAAAGAAGGAACTTTTTTTTAAAGTTCAAATTGAAAGCCTTTTATCTTCACGGAACCAATTACCATCAATTAAAAGACTATACAACTTCATACAAATAGTCGTTTCAAAAAGAGATCAAGGCGTAGAATTCTCAATGAAACCAAGAAAAAATATATTTTTTCTAAGAAATGTACTCGTAGGCTTAGCTTCATCGAATTATTGTCATAAAGTATCAAGCTCGTGAGGATCTGACATTTTTTTTTCCTCAAAATCAAAAAAGATCAGAGTGAAACTGTGATTGAGTTTTTCATGTAAAAGAATTCAATTTAAATAGTTCCATCATTTTCTACTCTTGGGGCTATAGATTTTTTTGCCTCAAAGATCAAACTGAATAGAAGATAAATACATGAAAAAAAGCAGTTTTTTTTAAAATCTTAATTGGAGTTATTTTATTACTCAAAGAACTTCATGATGTAAACTTGCTTCATATTGACTTTGTTCATAATTATCTTTTAATTTATATGCATAAAGAATGATTCCGAAAATTAATTTACTTATTTCAAAATATATATAGAATGACATTTTAATAAAAACTCAATCAACTGTTCATGATTTTTCTTG
>JAPDSC010103116.1:0-18491 GCA_026290005.1 Latrodectus geometricus
ATTGAAAATAGCAGTTAATGTGCACAAATAAAATGAAAATTATTCCTTCATAAACTCATATATAAAGATGCGATTGAAAACAGATGCATAAAATTCTCACAGTACGTTTTGATATCACGAAATATAATCAATATATGATATTTAATAAATTGATATTTGATATGGAAAAATTGTAATAGCTTACTGAATCTATAAAACATACGGTCTTACAAAATTTTTAAGCAAAACACTTAATCATTTGACATGTATCGTATGAAAATTGTGTCCGAAATTTTTAACCAGGTTAATATCTAGCGGGTAAGATTTTTCTTCCGGGTTTTAAAATACATTTAACATAGTTATTCTCATTAAGTAACATATGAAATAATATATTAATAAATTCATTTATAAAAATTTAAAATTGTATATATGTTTTTACATCTTTATGTCAAATTAATGAAATTATAGCCTTTTTGTAGGTCCTGTCTATTAGTAGTATTACACGATTTTAGTAGTAAATGCAAATCATATCAATATACAAAAATTTTATGAGACAATTATTTTTATGAAAAATTTACTTAAGAATGTTCTTAATGTGTAATTTAAAATCACTTACAACCTAAATTATAAATACATAATAATTTCTGAATTATAAATTAAATTAGAAAATGATCAAGATATCCTTGAAGACAACAGAAAGATCCTTTTAAAAATTTAGTGAATATACAACATAAGAAGAAATATAAATAGAAGCTTAAATATTCGAAAAATGAACAGAAATATCCTTCTATATGTCAATCATTAATACAAAAAGGTAAAATGCATTTTTTCAAGAAAATCGTATTTTCAGCTAAATATAATTAAAAAAAATTATTAAATGTCAATGATTTCTGAATTAAGCACATGCTCACTAATATAAAAATAGTGTTAATGGTAAAGCAATTATTTTAAAATTTGAATGCCAAATGCATTTTTAATTTTTTTGTTTAGTTTTTTTGCATGACTAATAATCTATCCAAAAATGTGTTTATGTATTACATTGAAAAAGTATTATTTAAAATTCAAGTCAGGAATATAGTTTGGACACACTATACCATCAGTATTCAATTGCAGCAATCCTGATGTAGTCTATTAAACAACAATTTTACAATTATGTAGTCAGGTGTAATAACATAACATTAAGCAATATTTGACAAATATTAAAGGCATACTTAATTTTTTCAATTTCTAATAACGACTTTAAATTTTTCCTTGGACTTAAGAAACGCTTTTAGAGATAAATATAGTTTATGTTTTTAAGTAATTAAAAACATAAACTTAGTATTAAAAACATAAACATAATAGTTTTATGTTTTAAAAAGTTTTTCGTCTGCAAACAAATTTTGCTCTTATAAATTTGTTTTTACAGAAAATCACAATTTCGAGTTTGCATCCCACATAATAGTTAATTTTATTTTATTTTTTTTATTTTTTAAAGAAAACGAATTTGGATGGAATCTGAAATATAGATTTGATTTCCAGCGACTATAAGTGTATTCACATGAATTAGGAGCTAACTATTCAGAAGTTAACTCAACTTTTTAATGCTAAAACATTTATTGTTTATACATACCCATAATCCTGTTCAATTTACATAATATTTTGAACTATGAATATTAATGATGCAATACGTTTTAAAAAATCTCATTGCGGATCATGAGTTTATTTTATTTTATTATGGATAAATAATCCTACTGTGAGATGAATTACTATTTTAATACGCAAGAAATGCCTCAATCCCAATACAGCTTTAGTTTTCCAATTTCGTTTTTCTCAGAAAATCACCTATCTAAATTACAGTCTATGTTTTTCATATTTTCAGTAAATATTTAATGTATTTTAACATAGGTAATAAATTACTATAGAAAGCAGTATCATATATATATATATATATATATATATACATATATAAATGGATTCGCATATATCGTGGCAGTGCATTCTTTAATTTATTATGAACAATAAAGGAGTATTTTTTTAAACATGATTGCTGTTGCAACCAGCAACTTGCAAACTTTTCCATATGAAACTTTCACCAACAAGTTGCTTGCTTAGCGTAATTTCACTTTCATTTCTTGAATGGCCAAAATTTATATCCAAATATACTGGTTACATTTTTTAAATTATTATGTTCTTGATTCTTAAATTAATTTTTCTAATTTAGGTTTTTATTTCCTCTTTATAGAAATGCTCAGTATTTTTCATATTTACAATTAATAAAAGCTAACGTTTATTTAATAGATTACCAAATAATCCAGTATAAATAAATTAATCATATTTAAATCACAAAATTTAAAAGTAATGTAATTACATATTTATTTTTTATTTTTTATGAAACACAATTTTTTTTAAATGGGGTAATTATTTATTTACTTTTAAAACATGAATATGTGATAAAAACATTTAATACGCATTGCAAATGAAAGTTTTCTATATTTAAAAACCAATATTATCATTTGATTTGAAAACAACATTTATAACTTTTTATGATCCAATTATGCTTTAAAGAAACATATTTTTTTTTATTCAAATGGCACTTTTAATACTGCATGGTTCATGTAACAATAATTTGAAATTCAAATGAAAAATTTATTTATTCCACATCTAATTTTGTCGTTCTCTTATGCATATTTACAAAGATTTAGGAACAAACGAAGAACCAATGAATCAATAAGGAATCACGAAGGTTCTTATATAATATTGCTATTACATAAGAACCTAAAAAAATGTTTTAAGCTGGTTTTAAAATGGCATCAAATTGAAAATGAAACATTGCACTAAATTTAAATCAAGAAGGAAATCAGCAAATTCGTGATACAAAATAAATACTTTTCAGAATATATAGTATTAATATGCATATTTTGTAAAAAATTTACTCATATGTGATTTATCTTTTTTTTCATTTGCATGAAGTATTCTGGTAAAAATTAAAATCAATCATAAACATTAAAGTAATGTAAAGGAAGAAATAAAAAATGTAAGATAACATGTATGACACAAAAGAATATTTATTTTTATATTCATGTCTAATTAAATCATTATCCTGAATAAAAATATCTTTTAAAGTATATTGTGTAAATTTTAATTTTTTGACATTTTATGCGGAGTATTTGATGTCTCGCGCAAGTTAACAAAAAAAAATGTCATTATAATATAGCTATATAGGAGAACAACAAAATCGGACGTTTTAGGATTTTTTTTTTATGTGATTTTTGAAAATAATGATAATTGAAAGATTTTCTTGAAGTCTCAAATTTATGCTTAACTGATACTTAGTTACACTTTTCATTTCATATTTTTTCTTGTAGGAAACAGCACTGACATTGACTTAAAAATCTCGTTAAATATGTCCATATCTTTATAACTAGCCATTATTCTGTTTTCTAAAGAAACATATTCCCTAATTACGATGGGATTTGCTTCTACTGGGAATATTGAAGAGAATACATTGAATAATGGTGCACTCTGTTGCAAATAATGATTTTTTATCAAGAATGCGTATGTTCGAGTGAAGATAAGCTATTGTTCCTAAGGAGAATAGAAGACTTTTTAATCTTTATGAAAATCATTTAATATAAATTTATGTAGAGCAAATTTTATCGACATGTTTTAGTCTTTGTAATAGATTATCATTATTTAATGTAACAAATAATAATCAAGATATGGTATGTATAAATAAATAATTATTTATACATACGTACACATTTATCTGCTCATGTTTTAAAAATTGCAACAGCATGGAGAAGTTATCAGAAATTAATACAATTTAATTTACATATCATGAGATTGGTACAAATAAACTATATAAATTATGAGACCAAAAAAGAGGAAAATCAGTACTTTTTCCACCAAGGTAAGCAATTGAACTCTTGCACCTCATGGCATTGTATAATACAAGTTTTGAATATAATCCTGGTAATGACTTTCCAGATAGCGATAATTTGAAGTAAAAGTTTAATCTTACTGAGTGACTCACCAAATATGTGAGCAAGTACTCGAACGATAAGCTTCAGGTGGCTTCAAAATTTGTCATAATCAGGAATTAAGCAGATTATAGAAGAGGTGAATCATGCTTTGCATTGAAAATGGTTTGTACATTCTAAGAAATATATACACAAGCATTATCATATTGATATACCTCGAAAAGTTTCAAAAAATATTAGGGAATTCTGGCTTTATAATTATTCTTCCTGCCTGCAGGACATTGAATGAAATAGAAAATTGTTCATATGATATCAAGCATATGTGTGGTATGGTACTAGCTTATGCTCTGAATAGATACACATTGACATGCATAATGTCTCATGTGTATTCTTCGAAAATTGTACTGGAAATCTTCGGAGAAAACAACTTCTTAACAATGGCAAACCATTCAATGTGTTATTGAGACCACTGAAGGAAAACTCTGATCAAGAGACAGACGAATCTTCCGTAAAATGTCATTTGTACGCTATTGATACTCTAAAACACAGAAATGAACTATACAGTTAGACAACAAAACACGTCTAGATGTGCTTCAACTTTGTGCTGGCACACAATAGAATATTTTATGCTCAACTCATGCATGTGGTTGAGGTGTCTGTGATCCCATGGACGTAGCACTATTGTTTGATCCAAATCCAATTTTCCACCAAGCTAGTGTCTTTCACCACTATTTTTTCCTAAAAGTCATCTTTTTTATGGCATTATATTGCATGGACCGATTAGAAATTACGCAACATTTGTCAACGTAATTTTTTTAATTGTTGCACAAATCCATCAATTTCTTTTAAACATGACATTCAATAATACTGGTAAAACTTATTTAATGATATAAAGATGTGAGCTACAGTAAATTAATATTTGATATTTTAGCAAATTTACAAGCAATTGTGATAAATACCGATTAGCAATTACGCAACATTTGTCAACGTAATTTTTTTAATTGGTGCAAAAATCCATCAATTTCTTTTAAGCATGACATTCTATAATACTGGTTAAACTTATTTAATGATATAAAGATGTGAGTTTCATTAAAATAATATTTGATATTTTAGCAAACTTACAAGCAATTGTGATAAATGCAACTATTTATTAAATAATTTTCGATGAGCTTTATTACTTATATTCATTGAAAATTGTTTAGCAATAAAATATTTCGTACTCTTTTCTATGAATATATATATATATATATATATATATATATATATATATATATATATATATATATATATATATGTATGTTTATCTATATATAAAAGTTTAAATGTTTCATTTGTATAGAAGTTGATTTCTATATTACTTTATGCGTGTGCACATTTCGATTAATGAAACAAATAATCATTATTTTATTGTTAATCATACAAAAAAGCAATCTATATTAATATGAAAAGATCTCTCATCTAGTTAAATATTCTGCAGTTCCCTAGACTCATAACAATTAATTCTTTTATCGAAGATATGATAAATTTATAAAGTTAATTATTGCAGTTTAATGAATTCCGTGAATTTATGTTAATACATTTTCTTATAAAATACTTATTTTAAACTTAATTTTACAAAACTTTATCATTAATGATATAAATTTTAATTTGTGACAAAATTATTTATACATTTAATTATACCTGTCTGTAATGATAATGAGAATATATTTTTTTCAAAGATTTCTTTTTCCCGTACGTATATTAATATAAATATCAATATTTTAAAAATGAACTTATGCATGCTATTTTTACTCTTGTAATTTCATAATTAAAAATTTATTCTCACGTGTTTTATTATTTTAAAATAACTTTTCTGATATAAATATATATCTAAAAAAAGCTTACAGACCATTGTTATCAAATCTTCTATTTGGGAATATTTATTTTTACTTTTGTGACTTAAATAAATATGTTATTGATTCACATGATTTTATTGGACAAATCAATCCAAGTGTCCAAAATCCTCAAGTATCGTAAAAAACAACTACATAAGAAGAATAAATATTAAAAATAATAACCAGAACAAAAAATCATGGAAACAGAAATAAATATTTAAATAAAGAAAAAGAAATTTAACAAAGAAAAAACACAAAAGGTGCAGTTTTTAACATGCGCTCAAGAGATTAATTACATTCCAGTTTAATTTGCTTACCTCTCATTCCGTTTTTGAGAATCTTCATCTAATTTTGGACATACAAAAAGATGGTTTGCGTTTCTAGTGCTTGAATTACAAAGTTGGTATTAACTACATGAAAGGGTAACAAACAAAGTGCTTTCGTGAAAATTATGTAGATGAAATAAAAAAAAATCTTTAGATAAATTTACATTGTTCTTCCTTATATGTTTTTCTTTTTTGTACAGTTCAAACAACTTTATATTTTTAACTATCATGCTAAAATTATATATATATATATATATATATATATATATATATAATTTATTAGCTAAATAATGGCAGCATTTGTTGTCAAGAAATGTGCAAATTAGTAGAATTAATTATTTCTTTATTTTCATACCTGGATAAAGTAGCCATAATTTAAATTTATTTTGTATTTAAATTCTTAATAGGGCTTAAATGATGTCTTGTTGGAATGCGATTTAAATGAGAAACGTGGATTTTTTATCCCTATTATAATAATATTTCTAAAGTGCATTATTATTTTAATTAAAATTTGAGGTATTTCATTTTGTTTTTCTAGCCGATATGACTAGTATCCCAACCTACGTAAAGCAAAGATTTTTAATTTGAGTGACCTCAAGAAAATATTAAGATTTTCACCACAATTCATAAATTAATGAAGATTCACCGTCATTGATAGCATCTTAAATTATTGTTTTCGATTACGTTGTTGCCAAACTTTCCTTTAATGTCTTATTTAAATAGATGAATCAAAATAAATACTTCTCCCATATTTCTTCTTCATAGAAGAATATTATTTCCCATTTTAAAGATATTCAGTGCAAAAGGATGTTCATCCTAAATAATGATAATCACTTCTGAAATTTTTAGAAGCTTCCATATCAGGTTTATGATCAAAACTGGTTCTAATACTTCTGCTACCTTTCATGGAAGTCTCTTATGTACGATTTTTAATAAACTTCAAACGCATCCAGAATAAAGGCATCAAAAAAATCTTTAATATATTTAGAAGTTTCCTAACTCTCTGATTAGAAATATTTAACAAGTCAAATAATGAAATTAAAAATAATTTTTGTTGCTTGTTTAAATGAAATATTTAATAAAATCCCCATTTTTTTGTATTCTACTCTCGCTGCTTCCACAGTATCCTTTTATAAATTAAATATGTCCCAGATTTTTATTTGAATATTAAGTTAAAATGAGCTTTACTTGGTTTATTCAATAATGAAGTATATAAACAAATTCTTTTGAAATTCCAATTATTGCAAAAGATAAATTATAATTTTATATCAAAGCAATTATTTTTATCTTAAGGTAATTCTTTTTATGAAATTTTAATAATTAAATGCATACCTATATACATTTATATGTTTTTTCAAACCATTTAATTAAAATATTCATTTTATGTAAGTAAATTAATATTTTAACTCTTCCATTACGTTATACTTGAATAAAATTTGTATTTGTGTTTTAAATAAAAAATTAATCCCCTCATTACAAAATCTCTCTGAAATGTTTGAAAGATTTTAAAATAGACAAATTTTCCAGAACTTGATATCAAATTCCATTTGTTACGAAAGCTGGTTTTTGACATATTTGTCTATTGATATCTCTGTCTCTTATTCAAATCCCTACATATGTGATTCAATTTAAATAATGAAATGCAAAACAATGATGTCCTTATCAAACAATTCAAATGATCAACAGTCTTAAAGCGCTTAGAGTTTAATATGTGTGGTTTAACTTCATTTGATTGAAACGGTAATTCAACTTGAAAACATCATTCATTTCATGGAAATAGTATTATAAGCCTATTATAATATTATTAAATCTAATATTCTCTGATTTGAACTGTGTGGATGATTCTGTCTCTTGATATTTAGTCAAATGGATAATACAAGTTTATTAATAGAAATATTTTGACTTGTTCCGGTTCAATTAGTTTACCGTTATAATAAATATTTTAATACTCTCTACTTATATTCTATTTTTTTAAATTAGTTTTGTAATAAGGAGATTTCAGGCAAATTTCACTTCAATAAAATATATTTTGTTTAAAATAACTGTTAAATTTACTTAATTTATACAATATTTTATTCGGACGGTGAAGGAGTTTGAATCCTGGTTTGAGTAAGTGTGTTTATTTCTGTCTGTGTTTCCTTGTCCTTTCTTCTATGATAATAAATGTGACCACACTGTAAATAAGTTTATGTGATATGACGTTGTTAATTCTGCTCACCTCCATGACTTGATTGACAGGAAAGTACCGAATAACGATAAAGGTGTAGAAGCTCCTAAGAAAGTCACAATATTCAAAGTACTTAAATTTCACACACTAAAATTAAGATATGCTATTTTAATTGGTTAATTTTATGCAAAACTAAACAGCACATTTTTTTAAAATAATATCTAACAATTTCATTACTAAACGTATTCAAAAAATTATCTTTTAATAATAAAATTCTCAAATAAATAATTAGTTCAGTGTCAAAAAATTCAGTGTTCAACTCAGTGAAACATTCATTGCTCTCCATAATACATAAAATCTCACATTCATATGTTAATTTGTTGATAAATATAAAATTTTATTTCCCCTCAGCGGAAAGTGTAACATCCAATTGAACTTTAAAATTGAAATAATTATCTCGAATTTAGTTTCTATAATAATATGAATTATATCTTTTTAAAAAATCTAAAAATGTGATTTTATTATTAAATTATTTTTTTAATATTTTATATACGAAAAAAATTTTTGAAAATACATTCAATGATTTGAATTAATAGTTGAATGTATTTAAACTGTTTTATTTCAAAAATTTCATGTTAATAATTTGCTGTTGCTAAATATAGTTGATTAGATAAACTAAAAAACAATACACTCGAGATAACCTTTAACACAATTTATATAATTTTGCAAAAACAATTTAAAATACTTATATTTGTAAACAAAATAAATATATTTATAATCTGTTAAATTATTTTAATCTTGATGACTTGAGTTTACATATATAATTATAATGATATCTGTATTTTAAGTAAATAGGATTTTCATATTATATGAAATTATTAAAAAAAAAAATCTTGTTTTGAAACATCACTTTATATTTTTTCGTGACAGGAAATCTATTTCTTTTAAATGCCAACAACATAAATTCCATTTCCTTAACTTTCAGTCGATAAATCTGACAAACGAAAAAGATGACAGAGTAGAGAAAAATATTTGCTTGTTCCGATGAATCGGATTCAAGTGGGGGATGCAACCGCCACTTGAAAAATGACGAAGTATTTTCGATGTGAGCAGGAAAAGGAGATTTATCTCGGTTGCAGTTAACCTGTTGTAATGCTAAGCCATTCATGAAGGTGGATACTTGATCAAAATTTATATCCGTGTCTGAAAACATGACGTAGAAACTGCTATTTATATTCTCCAGAATCTTTCTTTTGAGGTACATCATTATTTTAGTCACGTTCTTTGAAAATAGAAAATTTATTTTGATGGACGCAACTTCTGCACGCTCGTTTGTTTGCTTCGGATGGAAATTCAATCAAGTGTTAATTTACGAAGTTAATCATTTTCAGATGAAATTTATTTATTATCTATCATTATTTATGAAGGTATTTTGTAATTTTTAATGTATTTTTAATTATTTTTTATACATTACCTTGTTTACAGTTAGTTTTTCATATTTCTCTCTTTTGTTTCTTTCTATTTTTCTTTTAGATTTTAATATTTTCTGTTTCGCTTTCAATATTTTTAATTTGTTGAGGGTTATTTTTGTCCGTTGTTTATTTATATAGTTCTTATGCAAATAAATATGTGAATTGTCTGATAAGTAAATTGTATCTAATCTTAATTTATCTTCCAACATAAAATTCGATTCTGCTTGGAATTTCTCTGGTTTCCGATAAAATGTGTGTTTATATGTATCATACTGAGAAAAATAATGTGGTTTTACAGTATAAACATGTTTTTTGATATAATAATTACAAATGAAATTTTAAAACTTTAGGGAAATCAGAATTTTTACTTTGAAACATCATTAATAAAATTGCATAGAATTAAAAGTAAACCAGAATCAATTTCCACAATAATAATATTTTATAAGAATATTCTGTTTTTATAAAAATATTTTTAAATTTCTAATCACAATGTTCTTTTCTTTTGATTTTACTCGATTCCGTTTGGGTATTTGGATGCTAAAAATGCACCTCGCATGGATACAACATCGTCGAGAATGTCTATAAAATATCAAAAATTATCAAACTTGACATCATGTCAGCAGTTATAGCTTCATACAAGACCTAAAAATCTACATGAAAACTGTTTTAAACCTTTTTACAAATTTAATCTGAAAGAAGTTACAAAAAGTTTATGTAAAAGTAATGGATTTCTTTTTCCCCAAACTAATATAATACAACTTTTAAATTTTTGATCATACAAATTTGTATATACACATTAAAATTTTTCCTGAAAACTTTTGTGTAAAAACTAGACTAGATCGGAGTTGATAATTAACATGATTTCATAATGGATACGAAAATTAAAGTTTAATGTTGGATTCAAAACCACTAACTATTGAAGCAATGGATAAAGAGCTAGTTTTATGTATTTGTCAATGCTGCTTTAAACTTTGTTATTAGTACAGCTTTGACTAATACAGATCTTTTATATTTTTAGAATTTTTAAAAAAGTGGGAATGTTCTTATTGTGTTTCTTTTTGTTCTAAATATTAATTAACTAACCTAATTATTTTAATTTTTATTTCTTATCAATCTTTTGTTTATTCCAATTATTTTATAATTTTAAATCTTTCAATTTAATACATGTACTATGCTAATTTTTTGATTTCTGAATGCACTATGAAATCATATGACATTTTCCCCTTCATAACAAGGAATATTCTGGATAGAAATGTTTAATATTTTCTTAATTATACTATTGATAATAATAGTTAAATAAATGTTTTTTTTTATAATTAAATGACTAATTCAGTATTTATAGGTAATAACGAAATATTGTAAAAGTACTGCCATTTATTATTATGTACATAATAAGTTTTGTTAATATGCCTTTATGAGCAATCGTAGAAGCACTTTGCGAAAAATGGATTTTCAATTTAGTTTAAAATGTTAGAGATAATTGTTTCATACAAAAATAGTAAACACACTGTCAAAGTTCCATTCTTCTGATCAAACATAAAAATAGTTTCTCCTTTATTCTTGAGATCCCTATGGAATTTACTCGTATTCTTGCTTAAGGAAAAATTAATAATTAATAATAAAGTTAATGAAATAAGTTTAATTATATTTAGCATCAAAATATTCAAAGATACTAATATAAATAAAAATAGGAAGATTCGCTTTCATATTTTTATACCAAGATCTCTTTCTATCAAAAATATATCCTTTTAAAAACCATTAATTTTTCAAATGTAAAAAAAAAAGAAAAAAATTTATGTCAGAACATTTTTTTATATATTTTTAAAGCAGAAGTGAAAGTTAATTCAAGTTGCCCTGTAGTTTTCAATATGATACGGAGCTCTACAATTTGCACATGCAAGATTGTTTTAATGAATAAATTTATTGAATTACTCAAAATGGCATACATATCTAAGAAGATACTGATTTTGCAAATTTACAGACAACATATTTATATAATAATACTGGTAATACATGTAATAAAAGTACTGAAATATCTATACTGAGATTACATAAAATATTATCTTAATACTAACAGCAACACAATATTCTTTGAATATACCTACTTTAATCTAATTTATTTTCAAAGAATTTTATTCAAATTTATTCTGCATCTCATTTTAGTTGCAAAGTTTGAATTTAATACCAGCTAAATTATCATATCTTTAAAAAAATCTCATTTTCTTTAGTTATAAATAAATATGTTTTTACTTTATTCCTGATTTTAGCAGCTCAGTGCCTATATAAGTTCATATAAATGCTTATGAATTTTATGCTATTTTTAACAAATTATTTGATATTAAATTAACTGCTACAAAAATATACAAAATTATGTAAGTAAATATTTTGTATCACATCTCTCAAGAAATTCACGTAGAATTCTTCCAAAATATTTCACATGGAATATTCTACATGCAAAGTTAAAAAAAGGGCAAAAGTTGTAACAAGTAAATGCAATGATTTTATAAATTGAGTTTCTTGAAAATAATTTCATTGAAGTTAATATTTTATTTTATTTTATATGTTCCATACTTTTTTCATTGGGGGTGTTTGTCAACTAATAAGTGAAGATAGGAGTAGAATAAAAAATTATAAATTAAATTTAAAATCATAAAATCTAGTACTAAAAATCTAAATTGCATGCTATCATGATTCGCATCAATTTCAATACAACTGGTCTACTTAATGGATAAATAGAATATCCACTAAAATTCAGATATTAAGGAGTACAATGCATTTTCTTTTTGAAATATATTTAAACTATGAACAACTTAGGACAATTAACGAATTATGAGCATCTTATAGCCTATTATTATATTGCATTAACTAGAGCAACTAGTAATAAATAGAAAACATTTATTAGAAACGATTAAAATGGCAGTTATATCAAATGACAAGTACATGAGTTCCTATGAAACAAAAAATGTTATACATTTTTTTATTTTAATAAAATAATTATTAATTTCTTTAGTATTTTAAATGCATTAGATGACATTAATTTTGTAATAAACATACAAAAAATTAATAATTGAGCAAGAAAATCTTAAAATCAAGTCATCTTAAGACATAATTTTTATTGGTTTTATTTTATGCTTTATTAGGAAAAATATTATCGTAGAATAGAATTAAATTTTAATATTTAAATTATGGACTCAAAAAGTTTATATCATGAATTAAAATAAAAAAATGAAATATCTCTCTATGTTAGGTGTGCCATTAAATGATGCATTTGTAAAAATTATGTTCTATTTATATCATAGAACTGTTATTTGTTTTAACTTCTATCCGGTTTTTTAGCAAATTAACAATTTGTTTATACGGGAAACAAAAATATATTACTATTTAAATCATTTCTTTAGTTTTAAATTCGGATCAACTATCACTGAGAAACAGAAAACTGGCCAGTTTTATACATAATTTATTTAAAGTAAAATATTTTATTTCCATATATTATTCAAGAAGAACTTGCTTGACTAGAAAATCTACTATCCAACTCTATTTCTATTGAATATTTCAAAGGTTTCCTGAATTTTTTTGAAATCGGAGAGAAAAGTTTTAAGGATCAACTGTTATATTTTTAAAAGTAGTCTTAGGAATTTCACTGCATATATAAGTATAAAAATCTTTTACAATATATATATTTATATAATTCAAATTTAACTTTTTATGTAATTTTTTGGTTTAACCCCTAAAAGATTTTTTTTATTTAATTAATTTTTCTTTGATAATTTGAAGCTTATACTTGAAATGCCACAAAATGCTTTAAGAAAACAATTTGCTGCCTCACAATCATGTCATGTTTAAAATCAAATTTATTTTTGACACTTGAAATTAATATTAAAAGCTACTGCCTACATAAATGAAAATATATGTAATCTGTATGTTATATGTAATATATTTTCATTTATGTAATCAGTAGCTTTAAATATTAACTTCAAGTGTCAAAAATAAATTTGACTTTAAACATGACATGATTGTGAGACATAAGTTAAAAGAGTTGAAAAAATAATTTTATAAAAATATGAATATGATTTATTTATAAAAAAATTGAATGATTTTGAAAATTGGCATATACTTTTAAATAGTCACAAATACAAAATTATCAATAATTTAGCATTTTATTAAAATTTTTATCTTATCTTATTTTAAAAGTTTTATAAAAAAATTTCACATACATTCTAGTGAAAAATAATAATCATCTCATGCTCTCATTGGGCTGAAATATTTTTTTAGTAAAAGAACAAGGACACCAGTGATAGTAGTTTCTACATGTTATATTCAAATGTTTCTTCAATGTAAACTAGAATGGGCGTAGAGGTTAAATTCTTGTGAAGCAATGGAATTAAGGATGAATAAATGCATTTTATATTTATCGTCAGTATTACATTCTATAACATGAACATAAATTTAACAGTTGAAAGCAAAGACATTTTAAACAATTTAATAAATATTCGGAATATTTAAATTTTTAAAGATTTAGCAAGTACCCGTCAAAAATGAAATCCTTACCCAGATAAGAAAAATAATATTCAAATCTAAATATTTATAAATATCAATATGTAAATAAGATAAAAAAAATAACCATAATGATGAGGCCTTTCTAGTAAGAAAGCAATTATCCAATATTTTCTCATTTGTTACTATTTTCATATAATTCCTTCTACAGGTAGTTCTTTCTCATTTAATCAATGAAGTGTCTCTGCTCCTTCTTCTTGTTCATTGGATAAATAAAATAAAAAAATAAATTGATATCATTATGGAAAAACTTCAGGATCAACGTACCAGATCTTTAATAGGATTTGCCGATACGAAGAAAGCTCTCAAATTAAGACCAGCGCAGCAATTACTTCAATAATTAAGCAGAACACCCCGTGTTTCCTTTCTTAGCAATTTCGATCTTCAGTAATAACAAAGTGGCCTGAATATTCGTTGATGAAAGAAGAAGTCGTTCATTGTTTTGTGTTTTATAGAAAGCACCAAGAAAACTTACAAGAGCACGTAAACTCAATTTAGTCAAGAAACTATAAAGTAGATTGACTCACTGTTTAAATGAGAAATTATTAAAATAAAGCTAATCATGCATGAATAACTGTCATTTATAATTATTTTTACATACTTCGTTTGTATACATAAGCAAAGACATTATTTTGCTGGAGTAATACTTATCATATCCTAATTTACAAAAATGTTTTATTATTATTCAATGATTTTACATTACCCATAATTGAATTAAATTATACTTGTCACAAAATAAAGTTGTAGATAAAAATAAACCATTTGATATCTTAGAGCAATAATAAAAATTCCTAAAATAATAAGTGATCATATAATTTTATAACTAATTTAATTAAAATTTATTATAAAATAAGTAGTTCGTTTATTATTTTATCTTTGCATGTTTTTACTAAAATTTTTGTATTACAGAAATTATAAATAAAATTTAGATTGCTTTAAATGTGCTATCAAACGTTTGCTTTTCTACGAATTAAAGTAATATATTTCATGTGTAAACATTAATATATTGAAATATTCATATTTAATTTTTGTCGTCATTATAAAAGCTTTATTCGGATTCAAATAACGAAGAAATATCCTCTTTTAATGTGATTCATATATTTAAGACCAATAATGTAAATTTTATGTTTTTCCCTGGCATAAATAATGTAAATATTAGTTATTTTCAATTAATTTCAACAGTAAAGTGACACTGTTCATAGAATGTCACTGTATTATAAAATAAACTTTCTCCAGATTTATATAGAATTCTTACGAATATATACGAGCCACCAGTAACATAAGCGAGTACTCTTTCTTAAACTATTAGAATACTTTCTCATTAATTTCGTTGTTGGTTTCTTAATAACATAACAACTTATTAACTGAGGGAATAAAATCAACAAAACAATAAATAGCGGATGAACCAAAATGTATATTTAATTTAATTTAAGAATAGATATCATTAAATATAAAAGTAGATGTTTCTTTACGTGAATTTATAAATACTTGTGAAAAAATAATGTAATGAAATATGATTTGAGACACAAATCCTGATCTTTGTTTGATATATTTCATATCTCTCCATTTATTGAAGTTTTATTTGTACTTTATTTAATTCATTTTTGAATAAGAAGATGTGTGTGTGTGTGTACTAAAATATTATTTATTGAATATATTATTTAACATTTGAATTAAATTGTATACAAAATAATAAAATAACATGCATTAATGCATGACTTACAAAAGTTTTATTATTTTCCTTAGCGAAAATTACATTTTCTCGTGATAATATCGCACTCATTACGTTCACATCCTCAAAATCTTATTTTTGCACTTTGCAGTATTCATTTTAAAGACAGGCACTGTAAAAACAGTATTTTGTATAATTTCGCAGTCACTGTTTACAAATTAAGAAACAAGTGCTTGATTTTATTGAATGCGTTTCAATAATCTAAACTATTTTTATATATTTTTATGAAACTAAGCATTTAAGTGTCTTATAAGCAAAGAAACTCTTAAAAATTGAGGTAAATATATAATTTATATACTATTAAAAGCAAATTAATATCAAAGTATCTATTTCCTTGTTTCTTTACTTGGTTTTTACTATTATCAGGAACAAAAAAGTAATTTCAATACCTGTAAAAAAATATT
The DNA here is from genome assembly GCA_026290005.1 of Latrodectus geometricus. Classification (NCBI taxonomy): domain Eukaryota; kingdom Metazoa; phylum Arthropoda; class Arachnida; order Araneae; family Theridiidae; genus Latrodectus; species Latrodectus geometricus. Next base: position 16,471 of record JAPDSC010103116.1, read on the forward strand.
ATATATTTACATTGAATAGTTATAGTTATTTCAAATATCTTTATTCATCACAAGTCTTATAATAATAGAACAAAATATAATGAGTGAATTTAATTATAATCATTTTTTGAAAAAGCATCCCTGATCGACAAAGGAAGCATAGTGCCCTTTCTGGGTTGAAGATTATCTTCCAGGAAAATTGGTAGTCGTGTTGGACGAAACTAAACAACTGTCGTTGGTTGCAGGAGGGTACAACGGACTGAAAAATTCGTTAGCATTCACCTCAGTGCAATACTTCACATAATCACAGGTAAATTGTACGCATAACAATGAAGGATCACTCAGCCACATCACGAATCATAGCAAAACACATTCAGTTTGTAACGCATCATCCAATGTCTGCGCGTGTCATTCGATGCCGCTTACAGCAGCCATAGTCTACCCTTGACGCAGAACCACAGACGTATCTATCACCAATGGTGTGATGAAAGAAGAATGTGGATGGCAGAATGGAATGATTTTTTTTTTATTTTTTTAAGTCACGCTTCTGTCTATAACACCACCATGATCGCAATCGACTCTGGAGACAACTTGGAGAAAGGAGGCTGAAAAGCTATGTTAGGCACCACAACACTGGTGCAGCACAGGCTTTAATGGTATGGGGCGGTACTGTATATCATTCTCACTTTACTCTAGTACGCATTGGCGTTACTTTAAATAGCCAGTACTAAGATTATTTTATATAGTATATCTTTTTCTATTATAATATTACACGTTAATTTAATGTTATGCATGTTAAATGATAACATATAAAATAAAAACGTTTTAAATTAAAAAAAAATACTTGCGTATGTCCTTCTATATGTGTGATTATCCTATAAAATTATTTGAAATAAATATAGATTAACGAACTATACTCTTAGAAATTAAAGTTTTGGAAATGATTTGATTTTCCGAAAAAATCTACATTAATGTTTTAATTTGCGACATTAAAAAAAATTCAAATTTTTTGAAAAAATAGAATATATTATGTATTTTAATATTTTGTCAATAAAAGAGATGCTTATTCTTGTTCGCATGCAGTTACAGTATTAAATTATATATACTTGATGTAAAATTAAATTGAAAATTTATTGAAGTATTGCGTCCTTTACATTATTAGAATAACGTATTTAATGAATTATATTAACATTTCTTCTAGCATTATTAACACTATATTTAATTTTTTCATCATGAATTTTAGATATACACAACAATCGGAATTATTTCTTTTAATAATTATTAAACAATTCTGATATCAGTTTATGACCATTTAACAAGAAATTATTTCTTCCTATTCAAAAATATTCTAAACAATTTTTATAAAGGAGAAAGAAAAATTCTTCTTATAAGTTATCTCTCAATCACATTATATATAAGAGAATTTTCCAGAGTGAAATGCTTTTATTTCAGATATATGCATTACATATAATAATCAATTTTGGTTATTTTATTTGGTGCAATATGAAATAAAGCTAATAAAAATTTACTGATAATGTTCATAAATTTAATTTAGGAAAACTTTGCACGGGGAAGAAGCTATTAAGACAAATTATGCTTTTATAATGCAAATCTTGTATCAATTATTGCAATTTAACATTGTTTTCATATACTTAATAAAAAATACTCTTAGTGCCAAGTGAATATATACTTTGGGAACTAATTTATTTGATAGTTTTTCTTGCTGAGAAACATATTCTTATTACTCATAAACTTGTGTATGTTAAATTAGGTTTGTAAGATAAGATATTGACATCGAAACTACCTTTCAGAGGGATGGAACAAGTCTTAATATTTTGTAAATGTTCGTATCATTTTGAATTATGGACTATCCCAAACATGGATGTGAAGAGGTGATACATTCAATGGCCTACTTATTTGCTTGATTCTAGTCTTTGGTTATTTTCTGTAGCAATATCATAAGTATAAGATGCATTCTGTAAAATATTTACAAAAAAATATACGACATTTGTAAAAATAGAAAAAATAAAAAAATAATAATA
>JAPDSC010103121.1:0-11863 GCA_026290005.1 Latrodectus geometricus
ATTAACTTTTTGAAATTTTAATGCTAAATATTTCTTTCAAGGTTGAAATATTGATTTCAATTGAACTATAATTTTAGTTCACAATTGTTTGTACATAAATACTTATGAGATCTAATGTTAAATTATAGACTTTTTTTGTTTAGTATTTCAATTAGTTTAAGCAAAAGAATGGAAATTATTAAACAAGAATAAATCTAGATTAAAATAGCTGAAGGAGAAAATACTGGGAATTTAATGATTATTCTTTGTTTAGATTCATACAAATTTAAATTTCAGTATATATTTCAAAATCACATTTTTTCATACATACATTACAAGATTACATAATTTCCGAATTTTTCAAAATATTTAGATAGACAATTTCAATTTCCAAATAGAAGTGTCAATGTTTACAACTGAAATAAAAAAAAACAAGAAATGCAAATGCTGATATAACTTTAATGAAAGTTCTACTTCAGGAATTTCTATACACATTTTCTCAACACGTATAGTTTTAAATTGCGATTTTTTGAAAATTTTTCTTTAGGATTTTATAATAGCCAAAAATCACAGAATCAAAATACTGATCATAGTTACAATTTGTGTTAGCAATAAAAGATTATAATATAAATGTATAAACAAGTAAATAGCAATATTTTTTTAAAAAAAAAAGTTATGTGGAATTAAAAAAGATGGGCAGTAATATTTGAAATAAGAGAAATGATATGTACGATGTCGTAAATATTTATTTCTCTTTTCTCGAATATTATATAAAAATAAAGATTTTTAAAAAATTCGAAAGAAAGAACAATTGAAATCACAAATGAAAATCACTAATCGAATAGATTTGTGGAAAATTATTATATCAAGTAAATTAATTACATCTTGAAATAAATAATTTTAAGTGGGTTCAAGCCAAGTTTATTTAGATTTGAAATTAATTGAAAGTATCACAATAAAAATATTAAAACTAAACTTGATTTTTGTTTTTAAATAGACAAGGACAGGCAACTATCTGATTTAAGTTTTATTGTTGGAGTAATATTTTCAATACAATATTGGGAGAAAATACTTGGCAAGCCAATATAATTATTATTTTGCTTATATATATTACATATATGTATACTGAATATGAAAAATTTCTCCAATATTGATTATTGACCTAATGAACTAATCTGCTTAATTATCAAGACTTTAACGAAAATAATTTTATTCAGACTTCATTTTTTTTTAACAGAATTATGTTTTACATTGTAAGCAATATACTTTTCGTAGAGGTCAAACTATTGCACACAGACAAAGCTCTATATTTCGTTCAAACAATCTGAGAGACTCAGAATCTCAAATCTTCTCATTATTCTGTCGCTACTCTGTTGAACCATTCGAAGGTCTTAGAAAGAGTCTGGAAGCAGAGACAAATTATAAAGCTACATGATATTTTATCATCTATGGAAAGATGGTGGTTTAGATCATGGGTTGCCTTCAACAGAGAACTATTAAAGTAAAATTCAATGAAACTCTCTCAAATACGATTCATTTTAGTCCCGGTATTGCCAAGGGAACAATTCTTAGTCCTATTAGAGGTGGAGGTAATCAGAATTGCTCTGAAATAGCTATTGGTCCTTGAAGATAATAATACAAGAATGCTTTTGTCCTCCGGTTGCCAAGAAACAATCCTGGCTAAGATGGTCCTCATTTATTGGAAGTAATGAATCAATGTTGGAACTACATGCAAAAATTTTCTTTGAAGAAGAGTCACTGTGGAATGAACGTGAACAAACAAGCGGATTTCCTGGCTAAAAGAGCCTTCAAATGGCATCAGGAAAGATGTTCCAATTTTATTTTATCAATCCATTAAGCTGTATATAAACAAAATATATCTATAATTTTTAAATGCAGCTACTTAACCATTTAAAGTCAAAATATGTAAAAGTTGACAGTCTTTTAGTCTTTCACAATAATTCACGTAGTAAAGCTGTTGCATAGTTCCTTATTTTGAGGGGTCACTACTCCTTGGGAGAGCATCTACATCATTTGGAAATTTACGACTAACCAAACTGCAATCTCTGAAATGTGATTGAATCAATGAATCGAGACCAATTTCATCGCTGCTTCTTACAATATGGTGATCAAGAGACGGCGTTGTGATAGAAAGCTAGAGAATTTTCAACGTTTATCTTTCTTATGTATTGCTTTTCCATTAGAGATTTAAAATACCCCAGCGATGGAATACGTACAAATATTCAAATAACTGTTCATCGAATCGAAAGTTTAAAAAACTTGTCTGCTAAGTTTATTCACGTCTCAACATACTTTTTTACAAATGTTGAGTTAAATTCTTTTCACTCCTATCTGAACCCATTGAAATGGTTCGTTTCAATGATGTTCGTTTTAATTCCAAATATTAAGCCCCTGACAAAAAAAAAAAAAAAAAAAAAAAAAAAAAAAAAAAAAAAAAAAAAGATATCTTGCCAGATGATCACAAACAATTTCGAAATTATAAAAAAATTTCTTAAATGTGTTATCAAAATTTTCACTGTCAGGCAGAAAAATAACTAATCTTGTAGATAGCGACGTCTACATTGAAAAAATTATTTTTCCAACGTAGCGAAGAATTAAGCTTTTTTTACAGAAGTGAACTACTTGAAATCGTTGTCATCATAGATACCATTCTAAATTAAAATAATCATGACAACATTTAGATTATTACAGATTATAATTTCTATAAATGGATTCAAGTTTAGAAAAAAACATATAACTTTATCTTACTCAAGTTAAGGCTCATCTCAATAAAATGTTTACTTCTAAGGGATTATATCAAAGTGATAAAAATGCAAACAATCATGCAAAGGAGGTCTGTAGACGTCCAATCTTTTTTTCTTCAGGGATAACTTACCTAGAACTTTATTCCCAGAAAAATATCAAATTAGGAAGGATAGGTTGGTAAACCCTACTCACTCCAGTATACAACTGTAAACCAGGCCTGACACTAACACTCTCACATGACAGAAAAACTTGCATCAGCCTCTTACTTGTTGCCACCGGCCATCTCAAATGTTTTTCCTAGAAGTGAAAAATCCTACCTTCTTTGTTCAAAATGCCAGCAACACATTAAGCCTCTGTTAAACATGTCTTGGAATGTTTGGATCTTCTTTGAGAAGAAAAATTGTTTTTACCTTCTTAACTTCAACATTTTAAATGTGTGTGAATGGTGAATTGATGAATATATATATATATATATATATATATATATATATATTTGAAGATAGTTTGATATTTAGAACAAATATAAATACATTAAGCAATTAAATTTGATTATTTAAATATAACAAAATTAATCGAACATATAACCAGTATACAAAGTGAAATTACAAAATGAATGTACTTAAATGTATGTAAACAAATAATTTATACATAAATAATGATAATATATATAAGGTATATTTGTTAAGAATAATATATCATTATAAACATATGTCAGTTGAAATTAAAAATATTTTTCGGTTGTATTGTTTAAGAAATTTTCCTCTTATGTTCATTATATGTGTCATTTTTGCAAATGTTATTTTATCAAAGCCATAAGAAATTATTATAATTGCAAAAAGTATGCTTTTAGTGAGAAGAAAAATAGAATTCAATTGATTTTTGATCAATAAACAACTTGTATAATATTACTATCATGTGATTATTTGCTATAAGTAATTCAATATGAATTTAATTAATAAAAATAAAATAAAGCAATGAAAAAAACTTGCAAAGTTTGTTTAAATGGCTTATGAATATTTGATCAAAGTCATAAAAACAATTAATTGAAGTTATTAAATTATTTATGTAAGCTTAAAATATATACATTTTCCTTTAATTTTATATATATGCTCAATATGTATATTAGCACTTTTACATCCTGGGAAATTATATCTGCATTCGAATATCTTGCCTTTTAAAAACGCTTAGTTTTGATAGCTTTGAAATATAAAGTCATCGTTTTTATTTGTAGCACTTGATTATGATGAGTGATACCATTGATTTATTAATATTTTACTTTTCCTTGAATATAGTAATTAAATATCACGATCGTTTTTTTACAGTTAGTCTCTTTAGAAGAGGAAAACGCTATTCTATTTGTAGTTAGTATATAGGAAGTATAAGACATTATTCTATCGAAAAAAAGGCAATTATTACCATCATGAATACAAAACTTATTCATAAATGATGATATAAATTAACAGTCCTTACGATTTTATTAAATTATGAGTTTGTAATAACAGATTAAGCATGATATGTTCTTAACACTTCTGAAACAGAAAATCCACTAAGCCAACTCAGGATAACAGAAACAACTATTCAAATCATTATGAAAAATCTTGTTCGAAGTATAGTGAATACATCAAAGATAACTATCAAAACAAGTGAAACGAATAGTTATTGCTAACATTTTGTATCCAAACCTGGAAAGCATATTCTGAATAATACTTTAGGATAACGATGTCTTAATAACTAGTAATGCCTTGTATCGACGCAAGCTGTAATAAGACATCTAAACTTGGCATGATTATGATGAAAGTAATTATTATTACTCCCGTTGGCTTCAGAAGGAAGCTCTAAAACTTACAACATTTTTAGTTTTATCATAGTCTATAATTTATCAGAAATAGTAAAATAATTTAAGTGAAATCATTATATATGCAGAAGCATAATTATTTTCCAACATTATAAGGGAAATTATGTTAAATAAGGTGTAAAATTTTTTTAAAAGTAACTGCTTTCCATAATTTGTAAGTATACTTAATATATTTGTAAGAATATTTATTTTTCTGAATATGTAATGTAAAATATTCATTAAAAATAATCATAACTTTCAATTGTTGTTACTTAATGAATATTTTAAAGACAACTGTGTTAGATACATTACTAAAACTTTTAATGAGAACAAAACTTTGTTATGATTTTATTGCCTTCTTTTTTATATTTTATAATGAATACAAAATTATTATTTTCTGTGAAATATTGAAATACGTGATGTTAGCTCCAATATTGATATGATCTCTTGTGTCTAAGTAATATTGATAAAAAAAATTAGTTAATAATATTACATATAAATTGTTGTCCAATTTAAAATTTTATATTAATAATTATATTTATTTGTTAAAATAACCAAATTAAGAAAATACGAACTAATGTAGATATAAAATATTTTCACATGTCTTTTTTTATATCATAAGTGTAATCTGATTTGTAAAGTAAAATTCCAACATCTAAGCCAATATAAAATCCAAAGATCCGTTAAAATGAGCAATAGTGAGGCCAATATGTTGTACTGTATAATGTCCATCTACCAAGATTTCCACCTTCCTACACTGCAAGCGGTGTAAACAATATCACCTTTTATTTTGAGGCATCCAGTTTATGCGCCTTTGTAACCCCGAAAGATGATTCTTCTAATTAAGAAGCAGGAACCAAGTATAAGTCCCCAGATTTGGCATTCCAATCCAAAAGATATCATTTCGCATGGAAGATATTGCAACCACGACATCTGTAAAGTGTCAACGCCACAATTAGCTAACATGACGGATCTTCAATCGGGTGGGAATTCAAACTCCCAACCTTAAGATAGTGAGAACGTACACTCTAACCTATCACGACTCTGTGCTTCTTAGAACAAAATAGATTTATTAAAGTGTCTCCTAATTTATGCTGCTATTCAATGCTACATTAAGTAATATGCTTACATTTTAGGTAACTGTAAAACTGAAATATTAAGAAATAATAAAATATATATTAAGAAACAAACAAATGTAAATTGTTTCGTTAGTATTAGCCATTGAGATGGATATTAAATTAGAAAGGATTTAGTGCCCGAGTAGTGTATTAAACAGTTATTGTTTTTAAAACAATTCTCAGTAATGTCAATTTTTTCTGATAAAACTAACTATTTTTTAGATTAAACATTTGCAAAGAATGACATCTCTCAATATAGAAATAAAAAACTGTCATTTACTTAAGGTAAATTGCATGATATGTTAAGCAAAATATAAAATTTGTATGTTCAGAAATTCTTTTAGTTTTATGAAATTAACTCTTTAGAATTTCTTACAATATGTGTTACGTATGTTTATTATGGCATCTTGAGATAGAATTTGGCGGTGGGAAAAATTAGTAAATGGAAGAATATATTTTTTAATATTAATCTAAATTATTTATTTATGCTAATTTCCAAGGTGTTTTTAGATTTTGATAATATAAAATATAATAAGAAACTCAGTATACCATATTAAATTTCATATTAGGACACACATTTAAGGCTTACGGATTCATTGAATTTATATTCCATAAGACTTCGCCATGCATAAAAATGTTTGAAGTACACATTGAAAGATTTTATGGGATTTTATAAGTACTAATTTTTCTTAATAATATTTTTAAAATTATTCGAACTTCGTGAAGTTTATTTTAATTCAATTTCTGATATTTTTTAGCTTTATTTTATTGGGACGAGACCGTTTTTATCACATACAATGAATACACATAGAAAATAATTATTTTAACCAATATTACAATTTGTAAATATTTGAACTTGTAATCTTATTTTTAATTCGGGATAGTTTTTTTTTCATACTGTAAAAGCCTTTCCTCCAAGTATTCATAGAAGGAGGTGATGTTTTTTTTTTTCTTTTTGCCAAGTTTTGATTATTTTCTTTTTGTAGACTATAAGAAATATTTACATCTAATTAGTTACCTTATTAGTTTCCCCACTAATAAGAGAGAAAATGGCAAATTATTGTTATTTACAAAAACTGCTAGTACCTAAATAATTTATTTACACTTCTTATATAAAACAAATAAATTAAAAGATACTGTAACTTTATTCCTCTGTATTTTATACGTATTTACTTTTCTTAATCAACTCAAATTTAAAAAACTAAATTCATCAAATACCCATTTATGATACATTATTATTTAAGAATCAATAAAACAATGTCTTAATGTTGCATTTTTCTTCATGCGTTTCGTTCATTTGTCTAATATTCTCCCATTCGAGAGGAAATTTTGTGTTTTCAATGTATTACATATTGTTTTCTCAGCATAGTCCAATGACGAAAGTTACTCTTCTTCTTCTTTCTAATCACCATGTCTAGTAATTATTTAGATGATGTCCACGAGTCCATTTACTTTAAAAAAATCGAAAACAAGCAAACTGAGTTTGTCTCTTGAATAAGTCCTCAAGAGGACAACCCCAGGCACTCAAGGATATGTGCCGGTGATGCCGGTTCATTTTGACATTTCGGACAATTCGGTTGTACCTTGAGACCTTTCTCGAAAGTAAGTCCTCTCAGATGTCCACTGAAGAATCTGGAAACTGTGATCTGGACATATCTATCACAATCAACAGCAAGGGATCTTCCAGGACAATCTGCTTAATACCAGGGATGATTCGAGGGAACAAGTCATATCTTCCTGTAAGTATGTCTTCTAATGGAATACAGTTCAAGATATGTCCGGAAATTGGTAGCTGCTAAAGGTTCTTCAGAACCCTCTCGCCGGAACGTCTGACATCTCATTCCCCCAAATGAAAACATGCAAAGGAATCCACTAAATGTGCACTTCACAAAGTAATGAGGCCTTCTTAAGTTTGCGAAGAATTGCTATTCCAGCTCTATCACCAACTCTTCGCCAGTTTGAAAGATATTGAATGGTGCTACAACTGTCAGTCAAAAACCAGACAGCCCTAAGATCTGTAAAGGAAAATTGGTAGTAAGTAGTGATGATAAAATTTAATTTTCTAATAGCCCTGATATTTTCGGTGCTTTAATTTACATGGTGTTAGGATTGATTGTCATTTTGTTATTATCTTTCGGCACCTATGTTTGAGTCAAAAAATAGCCAAGGAAAAGGGGGTATCATGAATTAAACTTTACAATTCATAGTTGATTAACAAAATTTTTCAGATTGCCATACATATATTTCTAGAGCTTTTTTCTACGCCATGTAATCTAAGTATTTCAAGATTGCAAAATATCTTTCTAATCTCTCAATTCTAAATATTTTCTATTTCAATCCTTCTAAATTTTGCGAGATTAATGTGGATTGTCCATATTTTCACTAACTATATCGTAATTTAGAATAAATGTATTTAAGAATAAGTCTAGATAACATTCCTCATTTCACAGATTTTTATAATTTTTTTTAAGATACACTTTTAAAAAAAGTAGCATGTTCAATGTCTTTGGTCTACAATGTGGTCTACAATGTCTTTGGTTCAAAGTTTAAATTATTTTAGAATGAGGGCACTATACTTTATGAAATGAATAAAAGCTACACATTTCAAAGAATCAAGGGTAGATATTGGAGTAAAGTATTTCCTTTTTCTATTTATTATTTAATTATGTTCTTTTATTCATATTCAAAGTTTAAAATCATACCAAATTATCTAAATAATTTTATGTAGCAAGTTAAATTCCTGATTCAAAACATCTTTGAAATAAATAATTGTCCTTCTATCAACAGTTAATCGTATGCTATTTACATTAGTATACGTTAAATTCAAAGTTAAATATATTGTTTATGGAATGTAGTTTACAAAACAAGTTTTATGCTAAATGCAAAATGTAAATCAATAAAATTATTGAAAGTGCTGATAAATATTTACTCGAAGAAAACATATCATGAATCTATTAAGCGATAAAATTTATTTATTGCTCAAATAAACAATGAATTTCATGAGTATATTCGTGAAAACATTTATAATATTTAAGTTGAACAGTTAACAAATTATTATCTAAAGATTGAAACTTGCTTGCTCGCAATTTTATTTGAGAGTTTTGGTTATTTTATATCTTAGCTTTAAGAAAAGGAATAAATTATTGCTAAATCTATATTGAATGAATCAATATGGATTTAGCAATAATTTATTAAAGAATCTAGAAAATTTGCTTAAACTATTTACAATAAGCAAATCTAGAAATTCCTTTTTAAATAAGAAATGAAATTATCTTTTTATCATTTATATCAAAATTTATTTATAGCATCAAGCTTAAAATTCTTAATCTTTTCCTTATGCAACTTTTTATTCTTGCAGGATGCATCTAATAATCATTTGAAATTCATCATCTGAAATATGGTGCCACCATTTTGAAATATTTTAAATGACTACAAACAGTTAGTTTAAAATCATTAACATATTTTTCTATGGCTATTTAAATTTAAAACAAAATTAACTTATATTTTTGGAATTTAATAGTTTTAAATTATATAGAACTGAAAATATCCAGACAGAAGTGTTTAAAACATCAAATCTTTTTTTAAATTAGAGAACATAAAAGAAAATATTCAAAATAATATTTGTTTTTACAATGCTATTTAGTTATAACTCAATTATTACTTGAAATATAGAAATTTCGATCTTATACATGAATTAAAACTAAATTAGGTACAAATTTGTTCACCGTCTTTTGTGTTTTGTTTTCTAAATTTAAAAAAAAGTAAAATACTCATTTGATGTGTTTCTTTTACCTATTTTATTTAGTTGAATGTCTGATAAAATTTATCTAAAAGATTAGAAAAGCATATTAAATTAAATAGAAAATTTCTTTGTTTCCTTTCAAAATTCAAATATTAATCGCATGTGTTACTTAAGTATTTCGACGTGTTTTTCTCCTCCGAGCAGTTCTATAATCAAATCGTATCCAGCGTCTCTAAAAGATAATTTAACCTTCAGTGAGGACTCATAAATAAAATTTATACTTTGGGTATTGGAAAAGAAGGTACAGAAAAACAAGATAAAGAAAATCTGATCAAGAAAAGGGAAAGTAAAAACGGTTACTGTTTTCTTTGTATAAACAGAGATTTAAATAAAACGATTCCAATATTTCAACATTTATTGCTAACTCCCTGCAGCAATCAGACGTAAAGTATTCAAAAGTTCAAAAAAATAGCAAACCATTTAAAGATTAGAATATATAATGGAGCAAATGCAGAAAAGAAAAATCACAAAGTGATTTTTTGGAGTTAAATTCACCTTCTTTATAGGCTATAGCTTTTAGTTTCTTAAATTAATGAGTTCTGTTGTATGCGCTATTTTTTAATGTTACTAGTGGTTGAATTTTTTTTTGAGTTCTATGTAATAAAATATTGTTAAAATTAATATCAACAAAATGTATTTAATTTGCGAAATTAAACCAATAGCTATGTTAAAAGGAATATTTTCAAGCATCAAGTATTAAAATTAAGTGTAACATACATATATTTCCCTTTCTTTAACTCTTTTTTTTATGTAATTCTGCAACTTAATTAAAATAATTTTCTGGGAATAAGAATTTATTATTTTTGTCCATAAAATCGTTTTTACGATGATGTAGAGGTTGGCTTAGTTCCAAACACTCTACATCAATAATCTAACTTTAAATCATAACCGTTTATTAAAACTGAATTAAATTTTTTTCATTTTGGTATAGTAAATTACAAACAAATTTTAAAATATATACAATTTTTAAAAATAACTCTACTTCATTTTTCACTAACTATGCGTTATTTTTTTATTAACCTGCAAGTGGGGCGGTAGCCATAAAACACTTGATATTACTTATAGGACGTTTTTTTTTACATTAATTATTGTAGTGAGATTTTCTCCCTGTTGTAATGTTTTAGATAGACTTTAAAGATAAACATAACCAAGCACTCCACTTTTTAATAGAAGTGGTGGAATCAGCACCATTGGGTTAGAACGATAAAACCATACATAGAGGAGTGAGGTTTTTACCGTTTTGAAAAAATTCTTAATACATCTTCCATTAACCCATGAAAACCGAAGGAGCACCAGAAGTTTCTGAAAATCCAAAGCAGATTTGTATGAAATACTCTTAAATCAAAACGGCATATTGGCATCGATTGCAGAAAGCAGTCTCTTGCTTTGTCACTAAATCTATATGAACAGTTATCAGTTAAATGTACTATAAATTTACAGTAGCCTGTTGTTAGAACCCTAATGATGTAATTGTCAAATCTTTAGCTTTATTCTCAGATTTAAGAATTTTAGTTTTAGATCTACTCTAAGTATCCTTAATGTAAATGGCTACATATCTTTACTGATGAGTCAAGAGTAGACAGTTATATAAATGCTGATGCGATTATGTTTAATCTTTTTTCTTATTAATTCTTGTTAGAATGTACGTCTCTGCATTTGATGAAAATGTATAACACGGGATAAGCCCAACATAAATACCTGGTTATAAATTTAAGGGATGTGTTATCTTGTCGGATTCTCAAGAGAATATTGAAGCCAAAGCATCAATGAAGATCTGTATATCTCATGAAATATTTGAATGACACAGTTTTTAAGTACACCTTCCAATAGGTTGCAAGATTTCCTATTGCAGAACACAAAAGAGGAACTGCACGTGATTCCAGCACATTGCTGGTTTAAGGGTAATGAATTCACAGAAAATTATCAAATATCAAATAATTTATTTAATGCAGTAAAGCTCTAAGTTAAAAATGAAATCAAATTTTGAAGTGAGAAATTTTTAGATAAGCTTGAAATCTAGAAATAATGATAAATTGTGGTTTCTGAACCACAATTTTTTATATCATCGTCAATTAGGTACGAGTCAGTGAATGTGCAGAGACTCTAAAATGACCATGAAAGCATTGACTACCCAAATATCAGTACCAGTTTAAAATCCTCCAGAGTTCCATTTGCCTCTTATACAGTTCACACTAAGAGATGAATATTCGACGTATACACATATATATTGCTCTTACCAGTCCATGTGTACATAATAATCTCAGAATTTAAATATTTTATTATGATTTTAAATACTTATGAAATTAAAAGAGTAAATGTAAAACATATTAGATACTTATGTAATATATATATATATATATATAT
>JAPDSC010103121.1:26670-49710 GCA_026290005.1 Latrodectus geometricus
CATCAATATATTAAAAATTGTTTTACGATATTTATATTTATTGGATTTGCAATATGGAAAAAATGTTTGAAAAAAAATATAGAAGTACAGATAATATTTTTATACTGATGACTAAAACTATTATATGGAACAAATATATATGTTTGTTTTATAAATAAATATAGGTCTATTTGTTAAGACTTGTATTTATTTTCTAAGCACTCAAAGACAAGGGAACTGATGAGACGTTGAAGAAAATATAAAAGGTTTTTTTCTTCATTTACAAAAGTGGTAGCTTTTTCAAAATGCAAAAATAGTATGTAATATAAAACACATAACTGTTTAAAAAAACAATTTAAAATTCAAAATATTAAGCTATTAAAATGAATAAAAGATGAAATATATATATGTGACTTTCATAAAAAGAACAGAAATTTGGCACGCATTCATTAAATTATTAAATTATTCTATTTAAGAATGAATTATATAGAGTTTATTTGAATATATTTGTTATTTATTACACTTTTAATTAATAAAGAAAACATTTTAAATTAAAAATAAGTCTAGTAATTTTTAAAATTCACAAAAAAATTCAGCATATAAAATTAAATAATTAGAGATATTATTTGAATACAAGTAGAACCTCTATTATATAAGGTACAGAATAAATGTATTTAGCTAAATGAGTACTGATGAATTAAAAAGAAATGGTTTTTCTAAAACTCTAAAATTTAAAATTTTAATTGCAAGTAGGTATGAACTGAATCCTTTGAAGAAATCCAAACTTAATATCGAAATTCAAATTTTGAAAAATATAAAGCAAAGTGTGCATAAAAATATTATTTTAAAAATCATTCTTTTAAATTTTCTAAACAAGGAAACGGTAGCAAGAAATACTGATTAATCGTTTTTTAAGTTTAATTAGGAGTTTTCTGATAAACGATGTATTAATTAATTGAAAGGTTTCATAATTAATCAATTTTAAGAAAATATTGTTGTTTTTCCAATGGATAGCTATTAGGATTTTCATTATTTTGCACTACAAAGGACGGAAAAGATGACACTTTATATAGTGGAAACCCTGTGCGTATGTCATTGTTGTCAAAAAAGTGTGTGAATCCTCGTAATTAGAAGGAGAGAGCAAGAAAAAGACCTCCAAAGTGTTGACCTAGAACATACTGAAATTACATTTCTCGTGGAGGACATTGCTACCACGACTTGTTTTACGTGCTCTAACTGTCATTAGAAGACCAGATATGTCTTCAGGTAGGTTGGAAATTCAATTACCTGAACTCTGGTTACGCGAACGAAGCTCTAATAAATTAGAACACAACGTCTCATTAGGATATAATAAATTTAGCGAAATCAATCAGTATGTTGGGCAATTTTACTGAACTAAATAAGTGTTATAAAACTCCCACATGTTTTTACCAACATGAAAACTCAAGAGGGTTATAATAATAGTACTGCAAATCAACTTTAGATATAAAATGTCTCTCACAGAAACTTTTTAAGTAATTGTAAAGACTATTATCTTAATTTTCCCAAACTTGAAATTTTACATTCACAACTCGGAGTACATTATATAAAGTGAATTTTGAAAAATACTTAATATCTTACAAATATTATCAAATGCTACATGACAAACAATTAAACCATCACAAGTAATAAACACAAGAGGTTATAAATCTACGATAGGAATGTTTTCTATTTACGAAAATATATTCATAAATATAGAGTTAGAGAATTGTAATTTAATAAAGATTTAGGGATTTATTTTCTCTTCGATAAAATTCTTAACATATGTTCTTTCAGATTTGGTGAATGAATCCTAAAAGTGCTTTTTGCAAAATGTGTAACAAATAAAAAAATCAGAGAATAAAGTTTTTACCATAAAATATCATAATTTATAGGAAATATATAAAATAAAAGAAATATATATCCACAAGAATAATTTAAAAGAATTCCAAATTTTGAGTATTAAAATGGATATCATAAATCTGCGTAGATTGCATATAACATAGTTATTCAAAGTAGTTAATATATATTTTATAAAATTTGTGTATAGAAAACATTATATAAGATTTCCAATTACAAATACGTAATTTTTAAGCTGGTTAAAAATGAGAACATTTCTTATTCCAATTTTATAGTCTACAAATCATATGGAGTCATGAAGGCGTCTTATACATTTATAATGTATACAAGTGACTTTATGTCATCAGATATGTAGATATATGTATTAAATTTGATCACAATCACGCGCAATTTCTGAAACTCTCTAACTCTATATTAGATGGGTTAGTATATATATGCTCAAAGCTCGTCACTTAATTTTAAACTGCCAAAATACTCATTGAAAGATATGGAATTATAGGTTTTTAAATTTATTACTAGCTGTCACACGTCGCTGTGTTTGAATAAAAAGGCAGTTTTGGTATTTGAAACATAATTTATCAATGATCAAATTATACAATACATCAAAATGAAAAAAATAACAGTAAAATTATCCCTTACATATAAGTCATTTGAATATAACATATGTACAAAACATTAATATATATAATTGACGGTAGAATAAAAATGCATCTTTACTTGTGACATTAAACAATATTGCAAATGAATTTAAATTTAACAGTAAATTTGTAATTATTAAATATCATTATGAAGTGAATGATATTTGATGATTGATGGTGAACTTTATCGTAGTAGTGCTAGTAAATATGCAGCATTTTTTGTTTTCATATCTGGTGCAAGAACAAATAAATTTAATGTTTTTTCAATTCGTGAACATCCAACGTACAACTGTCCACGTGAGGAGCCTGGATTTACTAAATTTAATCCATATACTTCCCATGATTGTCTCTGTGTTTTGTGAATGGTCATTGCAAATACTTACCATACAGAAAATTGTAGACGATTGAATTCAAATGGAGTATCCATTGGTATCATGGGAATGCGTGGTAATAGAACATTATCCCTTTGGTGTTTTCCATTTAAAATGGTTGCCTCAAATATGCTATTCATTAATTTTTTTTTTTTTTTTTTACTGATAGCTTAGTAATATTGCATAGTTACGGTGGATTTATATTTTGTAGAAGGATGATTGCTGAACCAATTTTTATTGATAAACCTGGTAGGTCCAGTGAATATATTCTACGCATGCGATGCAAAGTGTCTTCACTCATATAGTCTATATATTTTTCCCAAAATCCTTTGGATTAGCCGGAATAGAAGTTTGTATGATGTAAAATAGCATATCTATTGTGGTTTACCTGCATTAGAAGCATCAGCGATTGATATATCCCAATGAGCATCGTTTTCTAAGAGACTTAATTCCTGGCAAGCCTCACGAAATGTAGCATACACATGAGGATTGATTGTTTTTAATTATTGGAAAGATGTTGGAACATTAATTAACAATAACCTTAGGTAAAAGTATTCTGCGTTATTTGGACGTACTGTATACAGACGATCCAGTGCATCTGTAGAATATAAATTTAGGTGTCCTTGTAATACTCTACCTATATTAGCTAAATTTTATAATTCACAGACAGTCTCTCTAGTACTCAAATTCAGTTGACATTGTCTGTTGATTTGTTCATTAGTATTTCCCATAAAGTGTATCTGAAGATATTTGTGATAACCATTTGGCAAGAGTAGTAGTGACCCAGCATGGTTATATTTTCCCTTGTACTTTAAATGTTGGTATGTAATTTGTGATAACGATATTCGTTCCATGCGAACGATGTCATTTGGAAGCATGAATTGTACTTGCGAATATTTTTTAAAAATGTTTTTGATTGACTTGTCTCACCTCATACTAAAAATAATATTGGTTTATGTGGTGAACGCAATTCTGGTAACTTTACCTTTTCACCTGCACAGCACATACCTGGTGTTTTATTTTTAAATTTTTGATCATCACAATACTTACAATTTTTATCCATTTTTCCAATAATTACACTTAGATGAAGACTGTTATTGTAAGTAAATTGAAACCATATAAATTTAATTCAGTATGTATCATTCGACTTGTCTGTGTCCTGTGAATTCGATTCAGTTGTTGCCTTGCTTGCTTCTGCTCACTTGTTTCTAATTATAGAGCAAAAGCAGTGTGATCTCTATCTCTTTCTTGTCTAGCTTGTCCCTGTTCACTTGTTTCTAAAGTTCTTTCTCTTCTCCTTTTTACTTGCGTGGAGTTTGACCAAGGTAGACTTCGCTTTATGGCATAGTTGTGGGGTTAAATAAAACGAATTTTTAGTTATTTTCTTCAGCTGGAAATCAATGATATTTTTTATTTATTTACATAATAATAATTGCAAAAGACTTTTGACTGCATTTTTGTATTTATTAACATTTGCTGGCAAAAAATTCAACATTTATATTTGTTTTTTTTGTAATTTAAATTAATTTGCAAAAATCTGAAATTAAACACATTATATTTAAAATATTTAAAGTTCTAATATGTAATATTTAAACAATAATTGAAAAATATAAATATATTGATTCAATATTTTACTTACTTTGTGATTTATATTTTTATTTTATTACAACTGTTGTTATGGGTATGTTATTTCTTAAAATTTAATTTATTTTATAAAAGTATATTCTATGAGTAAATTTCATGGGTAATAATTTAATTTTTCAATTTATTCATGGTTACACTTTTAAAAAATGTTTCTTATTAAATGTTTTTAAGATATTATTGGGATATTTTTTCGGGATCACCTAGAATCTTATGTCTGATTTAAAAAAAAAAAAAAAATCAAAAATCTTCTTAGGGATATACTTACTAACTTCCCAAACTTTCACAGTGATTGAATGTATAGTTTTTGAATCTATCGAGTACAGACAGACAGACACATTCATTTATATAAGTTATTTTTAAGCAAAGGCAAAACCAAACCCTATTCATTTTCTTTTTGTTAATTTTATAAACTTATAAGAAAGATATTACGCAATTTTAGATATGTAAATACTAGATATTAGCGTTATCATTTTCTTTTATCATTTAGCATGTTAAAGTATGTTTCTGTGATAAATCCACATTTTATTTGACTAATGTGAGCATAGTATGTAAGTGAGTGCTTATAAAAAACTCTAAAAATAATGATAAAAGCTAAAATAGTGAAAGTAATTAGTTAAGCATACATGATTATATATATAAATTTTTAAACTAGATATACAAATAAAGAAGAAAATAAAAAAATGGAAACAAAGAAATTATTTTTGATATAAATATAGTAAGGTAATAAGTTTATGCAACTTAATGTAGGTATTAATTTCTCACTCAGTTTCCACTGCTTCAAAGCTTAATTTGTTTGTTATATCCAATTTAGATCCTATAGTTTAGTTTCACGATTGTGTTTTGTACGTTTCTATAGACAGTATTGTAAGTATCAGAAATATATCTTCAAGTAGTACCTTCGTTTTCTTCTTATGGTCATTTCACCTAATTTTTTTGAATAGTTTGAAAATATCCAGGAACTTTATTAGTACATAAATAATGTATCAGAATTTCATTTCTAAAATATAAAAGAAATGGAAATAATCATAAGCTACTTATTTTGAAATATTTTTGTATTTTTAAATGGTTTACAGTTGCACCATGAAAAAGTTTGCAAACCTACCTTACTACTGGACATAAAATGGATCAGTAAGGACCGACATTACTAAGTACACCATTGGCGATATTTTTTAATTTTAATCAATATTCTAGTACTAAGTTTAAGACATATTATTGAAACCATAAAGTATATCATATATATATATATATATATATATATATATATATATATATATATCATAAATAAAACAAGTATATCCATAAGAATTTTAATAATTTTATAAAAAGTGTAATTTACAGTGTTTCGCTTATAACTAATCCAAAATATTCAACCTTAATTGCCCTTATGATTATTAAATTGTTTTTTTCATGAAATTATATGTTAGCTTGTTCTATTTTTGAAAAATGTCATTTAGATTTTTCTTTTTATTCTATTTTGCAATCATTAAAACATAAACTAAGCTTATTTATATGTTCAACAAATTTATCAACAATTAAATTTCTATTCTTAGTCCTTTTTACTATTATGATATAATCAGAAAAATATGCTAAATAGCATATTTGCATGATTTGGGATTTTGTTAATAAAATTTAGAAATAATATGAATTCAATTATTTTGTCTTCTATGTACCTTTTTATATAATACTTGCAACCGAAAAATTATTTTCTTGTCTTTTCTTGTTAATTAGTTATTATTTAGCTGAATATTATTATTTGGATACTTAAAAATTTTATTTCACAGGGAATTATATTCAATTTAAATTAATCA
This sequence comes from Latrodectus geometricus, assembly GCA_026290005.1. Classification (NCBI taxonomy): domain Eukaryota; kingdom Metazoa; phylum Arthropoda; class Arachnida; order Araneae; family Theridiidae; genus Latrodectus; species Latrodectus geometricus. Next base: position 32,989 of record JAPDSC010103121.1, read on the forward strand.
AATATTTTCGTAGCATTTAATTATTATTATGATTTTTTAAAATGTTCCGGAATGCTTTAAATATTCCTAACAGTTGAAAAGAATTTTATTTGAGATTATAAGGGATTATGAAACATTATCTCATGCAATTTTAGTTATCTTATTTTTGCAATACTCCGTATCAAACAGAATACGTTTATTTTCAATACTATTAAAATCAAGCATTTATTTTATAATGCTCGGTATTAAACCCTCACTTGTACAATATACTATAACTAGCCCCTATTTTTTTCCTTTTGTCTATTAAACAAACATACACAATCCCTGGAATCAAAAGGAAAATTAAAATTTTCGTTACCCAATATATACTTCTCGATAATCCAAAAAGTCATCAAATTTAAAAAAAAAAAAAAAAAACATAATTAAATTTAAGTAAGCTAACTAACGATATGCTATTCAAGTTAAATAGGATAAGAACTTTCTATGTAATACAATAGATATAAATTAGTTGCAAATACAAATAAACACTGGTCCTGAGTTTTTTTTTATTTTAACAAAATATGAAAATTTCTCTGTATATAATAAATATTCACTTGAATATTTCAAATTCGAAATTCATTTAAAATTATTATTTATAATTAAGATAGATCAATATTAAAAGAAATTACTGAAAAATAAATTATAAAAAAATTACATTTTCATTTTAAAATCAAAACAGGAAAACATATTCAACTTAAATATGTAACAAAAACAATAAATAATTTTACAATAAAAGAACGCACAACACCTTATAGATAAGAAAAAATAATTAGTAATTCATTGCATTTAATCAGTGATATAACTAATGAAAATAAAAATATATGCATGGTTAATAATCAGCACAAAATTAGAGTAAAATATGTAAATATTGTAACAATCATCTTAGTTTGAACAGCAAGATTTCATATTAATAAATGTATTTTTAAATATTTTTCTGTTAATGTTTAGTTACGATTCTTGTTATAATAGTCATCTCTAGTTAAGAATCTTACAATTAATTATAATCTTTTTTGAATTTTTTAATTAAATGAACTATTATTAATCTATAATAAATATAAAAAATAAATATTTTGAAATTATGGAGTGATAGAGTTACATAATTTACAAGGAATAAAAGAAAATATGTTTGACGTGGCAGCTCTCATTTGTGAATACCATGTGGGAAGATATATTTTAATGTAAACAGGTAAAATATTTCATAAAAATAAATTTATATTGGTCAATGCTCAACTGTACTCTAGCTTGAATTTTCAATTCGTCGTCTTGATGATGACAGAAGGCTATTCACATAACTCATCGAAAGTAAACGGTTAAAATATAATATACTTCTAGTAGTCAAAGAACCTTTAAGTTTATTAAACTCTGTACATTCGAAAATCTTTTCACCAATAAAGTGAAGCGTGCGAGTAATGAAATAGTTTCATAATCGATTTTAGATGAATCATCCATTATTCATGAAATATAGTTTTAAACAAGGAGCGGTTTTAGGTTCTTAAACAACCAATAACATGCAACAGAAAAACGTATAAACTGGAAGTTAGCAAATATTAAAAATAAAAACATCTAAATATGAAGTAAAATAATAAAATGCGTCGCCTTTTTTACTGCCAAGTTATTTAGGTTTTGCCGAAAACAGGTTTCATGTATCGTACGAGGCTAAGAAAAATGGACAATTTAGGGAAATATTTTTAGGGAATAAAATCCGATTCATCATCGAATTTTCGAACTTAGCAGCGTCATCTATAATCTCGTGGAACGTATTCAATGTATCATGTGAATGATTGATGATTGTGAAGGCTTTGTTTTTACATAGTCAATGCTTATAAATAAAATCTCAGTTTATATTCCTTTTTCCATGTTATAGGGACTGATGGTGTAGAAAGAAAACTTGTATAAAACTAACATCTGAAACATTTTTTTATAAACTACAGAAAACTGCTGTGATCAAAATATAACTTCAAATAATCATTTGAAAAATGAAAGTCACAGAGATATTTGAGAGTTAAATGAAAGGTAGAAAAAATAATAAATATTTTTTTTTTAGTTCTGTATTGTAAATATGAAACATTTTGCTTTTTAAGATATTAGTGTTTTTTCTGAACTCAGTTTTTTTAAGAAATTGTATATATTTATTGGAAAAGTTTCAAAACTTAATTGCAATTAATTTATAGACTGTATATATCAAATGACTAAAATTTAGTTAAAAATAAACTGAAAATTTATGCATATAATTCTTAAAAACTTTGTTTAAAAAATTAAAAAAATGAAGACATCAGTATCAATGGTGGAAAAGGAATAACTAAGTTTACATAAATGCACTAAACATCAAACATTCAAAATTTATAAATTCACATGATTGAACTTCCAAAATATCATGTATATAAACTTATTCAAAATAAATTTCTGTATTTTGATTTCTATAGATACAAAATGAGCAGATTCTTCATTTTCAAAAGTTGTCAACATTATGAGAACTATCATCATAGAACTCAAAATTATTTTTGTAAAAATAAAATTTTTTTCGGAACTGCCAAAAATCCTACATCTTATCATAATATTAAAAGCATTAATAACCCAGAAATTGATATAAATTGTCCTTTTTATCAATAATTTATAAGAAATGATGTCCATTATAAATAAAAAAATGTTGACAGTAACATACCTTATGTTGATATAACTCAAATTAATCTTCAACAAAGTAAATGGGTTAATTAAAGTATATACTACATAATAATGATAGTCAAATAACTTTCATTCCAAGAATGGCAACAACAGTGGGATTCATCATCACATGATCTATATCAATGCCAATTTTGCTCTAAGATATCAAATAAAATCCTTCAGTCTGCATTTTTTATTAATACTTTTTTGACAATCCATGAACCTTTTCCTGATCATATGTTAAGATTTAAATTTTCTGCATAAGACGCATGTGTATTCAAATTACATGGTATACATCATTGCATTACGTTTATGTATGTCATCATATGCAACCTACTTTAAGAAACTTCTATTGATATCAAACATTCAGGGTTTATCATTCATTGTTGAATATTATTGGTTAAAAGAAACAAGTTAATAAAAGTGATTTAAATTCTATTTTTATATCTAAAGTATCTCAGCAGAGACTATATATATCAACAATGAAACATCATGAAACTATTTTTGTTAAAGAAGACCAGAAATAGCATGCTCTTGAAAATGATGCATGTATGCAGGGCATATTAAATTTTTAATATAATTAATGCATATTATTTCTCTTAAAAATTAAATTCTTTTGATGACAGACACTATACAAAAGTCTTCAAATTATTGACAAAACTTCATTTTTTAAATATAAAAAAGTATCAGGTAGCATCGCTTTATTTGTTGTATTTATGAATTTAATTGCTTTTATATTAAATTAAGTTTTACCTCGGAACTTTGATGTAGTGTGACCTACTGTGATAAGTTACTTCAGATTTCTCCGATTATTTTTTATCCGTTGTTTCTAAATTCGTTTTTCAGTAAATATATGTGATAGAGGAGTGTATCTTTTTAACCAAATGGTACTGTTCAGGGTACATATATACCAACTAAATGTTTCATTCATTACATATAAATAGTTTTGGATTATTATAAATTTTAATCCTTAAATTGAAAATTTAAAGCTGACCTCCTTATAAAATTAAATCCCCATATTTTAGAAAGCTATATTTTGGTTAAACATTTGAAATGTAACAGTCAAAAAATTGTGAAGAAGCATTTAAATATATGCTTTTTGACAAATCTTAAAAAAAGTTTTAAAAATATTTGTCAGAACTACAGAATGCTTCTTAAAAATGCACCCTAATCATAATATAATTTTCAAAGAAAGATAACAAAGAAAGATTCAAAGAAATATTAATTAAATTATTAATTTGCAGTATATTCAAATATTTCTATTTTAGGTATCATGATATTTATTTATTTTATACAATAGGCTCTTATTATGCAATAACACGCTTAATTTAATTCCACGAAATAAAAAAAATCTTCTAGCTCAAACATTTTATATAATACTACATGTTTATATTAAATATGTGGTATGAATTTAATCTTCGATTGCTATCGAAATTTTTCATGTTTGTGTTAAAAAATAGAGTTTTCTATTGTGTAGTTATAGATCTTCGCAGTTCCATGGTAATAGTATGTCCGAGACCCTGGGATGGCAAGGACCAGCCTTCATGATTTCAGTAGGTTGATAAAACTGGGTATTAAGTATGTTTAGAAACTAAACAAAGCGTGTTTCGCGTTAGGCTAATCTCCTAATTAGGACATGTGCTTCGAACTACAAGATCCTCGGGCAAGAAAACAGATATGAGCAACATAGTCTTTGGCTCTCATTGCTGGCTTTTGTGCCACTGAGTTTTACTTAATTTATAAACTAACACATGCAAACAGCAATTTAGTAAAATTCAGAGAATTGAAAATTATCTTATCAATAAATTATAAGATTATATTAGTTTGGGGAAAAAGTAATCCATTATTTTTTCGGTAGACGTCTGTAGTGATCGATATCTCGTCAGGTATATATCAAACAATTTCAGATTTATGCTCGTTGGAAAGGTGACATTTGGTGCTAAAATATCCTCTTGCGGTTTTTTGTTTGATTAATTCAGTTACAAGTACAAGGTTTTAAAAATGGAAGACAACAAACAGAAAATTCGATACATTTTCGTTTTTCTCTTGTGACGGTGAAAAAGATAACCGGGTGGCTAAAATTGTGAATGGCATTTATCGTCCTATATAAGACTGTAATAACCAGTTACGTACAATTTTTGTTTCGTCGATTCCGTTCGGGTATTTTTGATGTTAGAGATGCACCTCGCATGTGGATACAGCATCGTAGAAAATGTCTATAAAATATCAAAAATGATCGAAGTTAATTGCATGTCAGCAGTCGTAATGCGCAAGACTTAAAAATATACATGAAAGCTGTTATAAACCTTTTTACAAGGTAAATCCAAAATAAGTTACATAAAGTTCACGTAAAATTAATGGATTTCTTTTTCCCCAACTTAATATTTAGGTATCATTAGGTTTTAATTCTTCAAATATTAATAAAAATTAAATAAAATTACAAATGCATTTACAACATGATATATTAATAAAATAATCTAGATATTTATTTATTATTCACATATTTATCGAAAATAATAATAAATGATTTCGGTTATTTTGTTCACTATTGGAAATCATTAAACTTTGTTTTAATAATGATGCTCTTTTTACTTAATCTTTGTAAATGTTATTAGAAATGGTAATTATGTTATACGAATGACTGTCATGAAAGAGTTCATTTAAATTATGTTAATTATAGGTTAAACTTAATATTGCATAGATTCTAATTATAAACTGAATTTAATAAATGAATTTTCTCCATTCATATCAAAAATTATTTCTTTAAAGCTATTTAACTACTTTTTGTGTCACAAAAATACATCTCTTAATTATATTTCACTTAGGACATAAAATTGTTTTAAAGAAAATTAAAAGTATTTACCAAAGTAACGAAAATAATCAAATAAAATAACCGGATGAGTTCATAATAGATGAGTTCTTAACTACTTTATTTTTTTATTAAACTGCAAATGTTGCTGTAATAATAATGAAATTAAATTTGGATTGCAATCTCATTATTTCAAGACAAATCAAAATAAAAATATCTATAACTTGGATAATCCTTCATTACATAAAAAAATTTAAATTTCAAAGCTATTGAAATTTTGGTTGAGCTGCTTTAAGAGAAAAAAAAGTATCAATGAATCAACAGCAACTCTTGAAAATAAATGTTACAATTTTTTGTCAATATAATCGTATAATCTCTCTTCCCATAAAACATTTTCTATGTGCTCATGATGTTCCCATAACATGTATTTTAAAATTGCTTCAAATAGATTCACCAGTAAACTTATATCTGAAAACTTCTCTCTGATGTTTGCACAATGAATCTTATAACAACTACACAATGATTAAGCAGAGAAAAATAATAACATCAAGTCTTTGAATTGTAGTGCATTTTATAAATTATTGCAACTTAAGTTTCACATACAAAAGTATTTTTTCAAACAAATTCAAATGTTTATAAATGAATTCAAGAAGCATACATATTTGCTATTTATGTTCTTCTCTAATTGTAATTCTTATCAAGTAACCACTAAATGTTTTTAGTATATTAAGATCCTTTAACACACAAACGCATAATTTTATAACTGTAAGTTACAAAATAGAATCTAATGTGAGCTTATCAATGGTATATTATTTGTCCGTTAGAACATGTTTCATGATTTATTTTTTATATTATACATACTTTCTGTGTTACTACAACATTAATGTATCAATATCCATTATACTCATTAAACGAATGAGAAAATTTTATTTTATATGTCATTTTTTTCTTTATTATCTTGATCAATGAGACATAGAGACTATTATTAATATAACAAGAATATTATTAAATAGCTATGTTTGTATACCATTCATATAACTTATTTTACTAACGTTAATGCTTACTTATAACGAGCTGATTATAATTTTAATATATAAGTAATTTGTAGATTTTATATTAAAGAATAAAATTTCAACTTGTAAGTCTCAAATTTCAACTTGCAAGTAGCATACTTCAAGAAAAATTCAACATATAGAATATTAAAATTTTTAAGAGATATGAATATTTCTTAAGAAAATTAAAAATATTTTGCTAATATTACCTGAAATTTTATCATCAGCATTAACTTGATATAATATTATGGCTCATTTTAATTTATACACTACACCAGGCTATTTAGAATTCACAGAATGTATGAATAACATTTTCCTGAGTTAAGAAACAACTCCTGTCAGAATAAAAGTAAATCATTAATGAAACTGCACTAGACTAACTCCCATAACGTCCCCGAACAGGTAGGACAGGTGTCTAGTTAGCGATCAATCCTTTGATTCCAAATCTTATGATTTTGAACAGTCTCAGGCAAGGATGTTCATAGCGTTCGTTATCACCTTTGAATTGTATACTTCGTCTAACAACTTTTCATATGCTAATTATTAATCATCAAAAGATAAATTAATCTCATAGTAAGAGGGAAGCATAAGAAAATAATTTAATATAATCCTCAAAACAATGGGAATTTGAATTTATAGCTAAATAAGGAATATCTCGAAAATAAAATGAATATATAAACATTCCTTTGAATTTACAATACATATATAATGAATTTACCAAAAACTATCAAATCAAATATATTTTTAAAAAATATATTTGTAATCTCCTCAGCCAAATAATGCTTCAAAATATTTTATCTACATTTTGTCTAAGGAATATTTATTTGGAAAATATTTTTATAAATTAATTAAAATGTGACTAAGCCAACAGCAAAAAAAAAAAAAAAAAAAAAAAGTAAATATATTCATAATTTACTTTTTTTTCATAAAAAAATAAGTAGATGTATTCATAAAGAAGAAAGTAATTTGTGAAAAATAATTTGTACAGGAATGTATATAAATTTCAATTGCTGAAAAATTAAATTTTTCATTGTTTTTTAACACATTAAAGATTGACGAAAAGAAACATTTCTTTTTGTATAAAAATAAAAAATATAAAATATTTCATATCTATTAATTGTATGCCAATAAAAATATAGGTATCTTGAATGAAGAGAATTTTTTATAGGTCATACAATTATAATTAAATCATTATTGATAAATTAAAAAAAATATATAAATAATCTAAAAATATCATTTTATTTATTAATAACTAAATGCAAATATTTATGGCGACATTCTAATTTCTAAATATTGCTATAATGAATTAAATAATTAAAATAAAGAGAGTGTAAAACAATATTCAAATCGCTGCAGCTATTGATTTCTTCATCGATAGAAACCCAAACACCCACGCAAATTACAGCCTACTAAAACTAATAGAAAGCTCGTTTTAACAACTGCACACCTTCCAGTCGCTATAATTAACAACATTTCTATCCTTTTCAACAGAATGAAAATTAACCATTTCTGAAGTCATCCTTTCCATTTGGAACCTAAATAACGGGGTGTACTTCGAGATTACACTTGAATGGAGACCATGCGGTGTGGGGAGTCTAGATATACGAAGAGAATTAATTCAAGATTTATAGAAGTTATGTTCATAGACTAAATATTCAATTCTCATTATTTACCTCCGGAAGCATCCGAGCGAATCTACTCAGACAATTTCTGGAAGCAACTTCCCATCGATCCGTTAATCGATACGGTGTTGGGAAAGCGCGGGAATCCGTTTGTTAAACAGCACGCAGTCGTCTTTATTTAAATACCCGGGAAATGATTTATGCAGATAATCTCAAGATAGCCGCTTGCTTTCCAAGTAAATTTCGAGGCCGAGTCGTGATTATTTCCGTTGCTTCCCGAATACAAAGGAAGTCAGCTTTTTTTATTCACTTCCTGCATTTTATTCCCCGAATTGTCCTTTATATAGAGAGCAATGAGTAACATAGAAGGAACGTGAATGAAATATTAATCTGTTTTTTTTACATGGTATGCTATAATTACGTTCGGCGCATTCATCTGATAATGAACTCAAACGGCACCAAAAGATTAATCCCTTGATAGAATTCGTATTTACTTACAAAATGTGTTATTTTAAATTTATTATTTCAGAAATATTATTTATTATTGCAAAATTAATGGAATAATAAAGAAAAATTATAAATAAAATCTTGATTTAAGGAATTATTTTTATTTGTTTATATAAAACTTGCTTTTCGAAAGTTCTAACCGTTCGTTTTAAATTTCAATCAAATTGTGAAGACATTATTAAATATCAATCTTTGTAAGAGTTATGACACAAGAAAACACACATTTTCTTTGTTAATTGCTTTTCAGGAGATTCAAGATGGAAACATCCTGGATGAGAATTACAATATTAAAAAAGATAGACGTAATGTTAATATTGCATTCAAAATCTTTCGAATACACACAGATATGTCAAAAAAAGAATTAGAATTCTCCATTTTGCAATAAACACATTTATATATTTCAAAAATAAAGAAAATTTTCAAAAAAAAAAAAAAAAAAAGAAGATTTTGAATTGCATTTCATTGCATCTTTTAAGCAAATACTTTTCATATTTTGGCACTTTGTTTTACACATACATTTGACGAATATTTTGCCAATTCCACTGGACAGAACATTTGAAACTGACCGGAGATGGTTTTGTGATTTGGGAATCAAGTAGCTAGAAACCATCCTTTATTACACTCATTAAAAGTGTTAATATGCTATGTGAACCACACACATATCGTCTCTTATTGACATCCAACATTGGAACGTCTTGAACAAGTTTCCAAAAAAGCATAGGAAGAAAATTTTCTCCAATTTAATTTAATTTTTTGGTTTATATTTCAAAATTAATTTCAAAGTTTATTTTAGCTTCATTTTAACACTTTCAGTTTTGAAACAAAGAGTGCACAAAATACCTATTTCATCATCTTTACTACTATGACCACAGAAAATATGGATATTTTAAGATATTTTATATGCGGTTGCATCAAGTTTTCTTTAAACACGTAAAGTAGCTGTCAAAAACAGAAATCTTTTAGGTAAGCATGTCTTCCTTATGTTGGTTTAATCTACTAATAATTATAACCCCTTCTATACTTTCTAAATTTTGCTATTTTTCTTGTATAATCTAATTAGATTTCAAATTAGCATTGCCACCGGTTCTAAATAAATTGGAGATGCATTTCTTACATTTAGAAAATAAATAAGCATAAATGAAAGAACCTTCATAAAACACATATCAGATTTTTCAACATTTAATAACATAAATTATAAAAAAAATAAGTAAACTAGTTGTTCATTTACAAATCATAAGTTTGAAATCAATAAAATACATTTTAATTTTATAGATGAGTAAGTTATTTAACAATATTTTTTAACATAAGCATTGCCTATAACACATAGACATTCTTGGTTAGCATCGATCTGAACTCACAGAATTATTTTAAAGTTATATAAAATACATAGTTTAAATGTTCCATTAAATGATAGTTTCTTAGTCAGTCATTCAGTTAATTACCATACAACAGTTAAATACAACAACTACAAAAACTCCTTTGTGAGTCACAAAATTTAAAACGTATCGTGCGATAACTTGTATAACTGCTGAAGGTTTCTTTTGTACCATTCATAATCATGTCTTATTTTGTATCACGCCAATCTTATCTAAACATATGAAAGACATTACAAGCAAAACAAATACTGCCGAAAAAAAGGGGAAATTTTATATATATATATATATATATAAATTTTTCTTTGCACTAAAGAGTGTATATTGAATTATAATTTAAGAAAATTAATAGAGTAATGTAAAGTATACTGAGTGATAAAAATTTTTAAAATAATTGAATGGGTGTTATATCTTTTACAGATTATTTCTTAAGTTATTATGTTTATATTCTTTAAATTCTTTCATACAATAAAACAAATTAATCCTTTGAAATTAGAACAAAAGAAATACACTATCAATGTTGTCTTTGATTTATATTTGAAACTTTGCTTCTCTAGCTAAATATACATATACAGTTCTTTAGTTTGAAGACGTTAATGAATACGTAGTAAAAGTTAAGGCATGCAATGAAATTGAATTTTAACATTAGTTATTGATCAGATTTATCACTAATACAGATCTCTAACTCCAATACTATCAACAATTTTTTCTTTACTAGTTACACTTCAAGTTGTTAAATAGAAAGCTTTATGGAACAGCTCTTTATTAGTAAGTTGCTGGATAGAGATACATGTAAATTGAATATAGATGCATGTGTACCAACATTCGTTCTGCGTGAATGTACTAAGAACAACTTTGATTTAATTATGAGAGACAATAAAAAAAAATTTCAATTTGTTAGGATGCAATTTCATTGAAAACTATAGTTAATTTAACGTAAACTATAATTAACTTTATTTAATTTAGGATTTTGTTTATTAAACACAGTATTAGATTTCCGTGTCTTTATTAGATTTCCAGAAAGAAGACTTTTTTCAAATAATCAACATGTTTTTATTTTTTTTTCCCGTAAAAGCAATATGTATGTCATAAAAATTTATTCTTAAATAATATCATTATTTATTGCGTGTAAGAAAGATTTTAAAGTTTAAAATCATAGGCATTTTAAGTATTATATTTAAAACACAACACAAAACAATCTAAATTTAAAAGAAAATGTATGAAAATATACGATGAAAGACATTTTAAGATGATAATTATAGAAAGCAGTAACCTAGGTGAAACGAATATTTTAAGGATTTATAAATTTGACGGTATTTTCAATACATTTTGGAGGTTGAATTCCATTTAAGTTACAAAAGTATTTAACTTATAGATAGACGTAATTTTGAAAATAGTTTTACAAAGAAAAAAACTTAGTTTAATTTAAAATTTAATTGTAAATGAAATTAAAAGCAGTAAATATATACACCATTCATTTATATGAAAGTTACCCTATCACACCTGGTTTTGTTATTAGTAATTACAAATTTAAGCATTGAAGTTTTATATTTGTAATATGATTATAACTGTAATTCTGTATAAAAAAAAGTCAATGTAAAATCAACAATGATTTAAAAATTAATGAATGTAAAAACCATAAAAGGAAAACAACAAAATAAATATTACTCTACTTTTTTATATTTTAACTATATATAAGCGTTTTTTTTTTCCAACTTTCGACAGCTTTCGATATCCTCATTTAAAAATGAATGTCTAATACACCACATTTTAGAGCATCTCATTCTCAAATTCATAAGTAAATTATTTCCTTGATTAATATTCTTCTCATATTCCATTTAATTAAAATAATTGAGATTCACGTGTCATGAAAATGAAAACTTTAAAATTAAGTAATTTTTTAATTGAAATATTGATAATTTAAAAACTACTTTTATACAACGATTTAAAAACATATTTATAAAAATTTTCGAAATTTAGTTAAATGTATGGTTAAATCACATTTCATTTCATCATAAATATACAATTTTGAAATTTTTAGTGGTTCTAATATATAAATATTTAGATGTCCCTGTAATTTTTTTTTATTTTATCGTTTTAAATTTTTATTGTTCATTAGAAACCTTTTTTTAAAAAAATTTTATAAGATCTATTTTCAAACTCAAATTTGAATTTAAATTAAAATTTGATCATAACAAAATTGATACTAAATGTTCTCAGAAGGACATTTATTTAGTCTTTGCTTAAAACGTTTAAGGGAAAATAAAGTGATTTACACAAATCCCTCTTTTAAAACAAAATAATAAATTTTATTTGAAAATTTTTATTGAATATTTTATTTTAATATTCGCAGAGTAATTTTAAATTATTTTCATTATTTAATGAAATTAAATAAACTGCATTGTGTTTCTAAACGCGATTGTTAATGGATTTCTGAATTAAAAATTTTTTTATAAAGATTATGGTAAAGATTATTCATAAAGAGTAAGGTTAAAATAAAAAATTATATTTCATTCATTTATTTGGAAATTGATATTTATACTTCTCTTAAATTTCATTACACTTGTGATAAATATAAATTTTATAAAAAGGATATTCTTTAAACTTTCATTAACAAACTTTCATAAGCAAATTTCATTACATTTGAGATAAATACAAATTTCTTAAAAATGATAAAAGTGACTCAATTTGATATTATAAAAAAATTTCAATGCATTATATTTAAGTTCTTTACACATAAATATAATAATACATAATATAAGTTTTTCAGCATTTTCATTAGAATTTTTTTAATCAATTCTTAAAATTATGGACTACAGCAAAATCATGAATACATTTATTTCAAATAAAAATAACGCTTCATTTCTTCAAAAAATATAATTTTATAAAACTTTAATATGCGTATTTATATAAACATAAATATTATAACAGCTTATATTAAGTAATATTTTAATGGCTTACTGTAATTTCCCATAAAATTTAGCAGTAAAATTGAAATTTAAGATTGGTAGAAATATATACATATTAGGCAGAAATTGCTTAAAATATTACTTTTAAGCAAATAATGTTTCTGAACATTTCGTAAACTAAAATATTTAAACGCAAACGCTGTCTCTTTCAACACTTTGTTTTAAATATTTGGCAAATTCTGGGATTAATTAAATGCTCCTGAATTGAGACTTTACGTCAAACTATCAAGCATGTCTAATGAAGAGAGGACATTTATGGGAGTGCACTTCAAGAACATATACTAAATTTAGGGAAATATTTATTTAAATGGTGATCTCAGAAACCAGCTCATTTAAAATGGTTGTGGAAGATACATTTTCATTTTATGCATCCCTTGGAACAATTCTAATTCTTATGGGTATATTAATAAAACAGACGCGAAGCTTACGTTTCTAGATGGGAATGAACTTGAACATTCGTTTAAATTTATATAGCTTAAGGATTTCATGGAAATTCGATTTACAAGGAAAGACTTCTAATTAGAAATCCCATGATATTCATGAAACTTATAATATATAATACGTATGCAAGTTAATTAGGATAGTTTTAACATATCATATGGTTTTGATACATTGTTAGGAATAACTGAGTTACTCTGTAGCAAAAGTAGTTAAATTAAAAAATAAAAATCAAATGGAGATGTTTTTAACATATTATTTTTAAAACGTTTATTTTATCAATATAACTAAGAAATCATATTAAAATTATTTTAATTTTTTTCTTTTTATCTTAGTCTAGGGTCTCCAAAACTTATTATATTCCTTATATTAACTAAGAAAAATATTTATTATTCCGTTTAAATTTACAAAAATAAGGAAATAAAAATAAATTTAACTACATTGGATTCTTAATAACTTTATTATTATTAACAACAAATCATTGTACAAGGTATATAATTCTTTATTAAGTGTTTAATAAGAAAGGAAAGAATATTTCATGAAAAAATAGAACATATAATAAAATAACTTTCTTAAAAATGATTGAAAAATATGAAATAAATAAACTTAAATACAATGTGATGTATAGAATAGGATATAGATTCATCCAATAATGTTTTATTGCAGATAATGGGAAACATTTCATTCACTATTGTAGGTTAATTGTTAAAATGAAAAAAACATTATTTACGAATTTATGAAACATTTAAAATGGAGAAAGTTCAAGAATGTAATTTAGTGTATAAAAATGCAAAAATAGGATATTCTGATTTTTTTTTGTACCTGTTTTTTTTTTTTTTTTTTTTTTTTTTTTTTTTTTTTTTTTTTTTTTTTCCATCCTCCATTGTATTAAAATCTTTGAGCAACTTGTATGGCTATAAAGGAATTCTATATTTGACGCATTTAAGATAAAATGCAAATTAATAAAACAAAAAATTCAATGGAAATTTATGATTGTTTACGATTGTCAAACGTAATTTAAATGCAAGAAATATTATTTAAGGATTACCGGTTTTATTAAAATTATTGAAAAGCATGAATGGGTATGTTTTTTTAAAAAAAAGTTAACAAAATAATGTATATTTCTATTTATAATAACAGAAAAAACCAACAAGCGATGACAAACACAATTATTGTATTTCCTTAATAAAACATCATTTTCTAAGAAATCGATTTTAAAAATAATATTTTGTTTAATGTCTTCCATCAAATGAAAGAAAACTCTGGTTACCTACTCGCTTTGCTAAAGTTCACTTAAAATAATGAAAAAATAATACATGTTTGAGATTTTTTATTTACTTTCAACGAAATGTTGATATATCGTGATGCAAAATTATTTAAAAAAATTACATTTTATTTTATGCATAAACATTTGCAAAAAAAGTAATATATTTGATTGTTTGCTTAGCTGATACATTTGATTGTTTATTTATTGACATAAAATTGGTCAATAGCCTGAAAAATGTTATGGAAGACTTTTAGAAACAATTTTTTTAATAAATAAAATCCAATATACAAAATTAGAAAGTAACCATCAAGTTATTTTATCAATCAATAATACTATGTATACCTAAT
This sequence comes from Latrodectus geometricus, assembly GCA_026290005.1. Taxonomy (NCBI): domain Eukaryota; kingdom Metazoa; phylum Arthropoda; class Arachnida; order Araneae; family Theridiidae; genus Latrodectus; species Latrodectus geometricus. Next base: position 48,052 of record JAPDSC010103121.1, read on the forward strand.
ATAACAATTATGTTCTTTTTACTGAAATGAAAGCATAAATTCATATTGAAAATTTATTACTTAAATCATATATTAATATTTAATACCTTAAAAAAACTTTTCATATCTTAAACATTTTTTAAAATGAAATCGCAACTTAATTTAATAATAAAATCTAATATTTACATTCTACTTAGAGAAAAATAATGATTTTGGACTTCTAATTTTTTTATTCTTATACAATAAATGTTTGTAACAGTATTATAATTTTCAGGACTTTACAAATGTATTTGGTATAAAATAGATTTTGTATTTTCCATTTCTAATGACATTTATATTTGATTATTACGAATTCTTTATTGATATGTCACATATTTCCATAGAAACCTTATTGATGAATGACAATTAGAATCAATATCGGTTAAGATGAGCTTATATACAAATAGTTACGGTGTCTCAATTGCTGATTCAGACAATGAAATATGATATTCCGTCTCTAATTTTCGAGGTGAGGATATTTCACGTTCAACATAAAACTGCCCACATAAGGAACATAACGCCATCTATGAATGTAAATGAGAAGTGAATGCATACATTGATGATTTAAATATTGCCATATTTATAATTAAAGATATATTACGTATTTGGAAAATGAAATTTTAAATTTCATGTATAACAAAATTTTATCTTAAATCATTTTTTGAGCTTATTAAATAAATTCATGTTGTCTTACATTGAAACATTTTTACTATGTAAGTTTAAAAATAATTTCTGTTTTACTGAATACAATAATTATATTTTTATTTGGCAAATTAAAAATAAGAAAAATTAACAAATTCAATCATACGTATTTTGAAATTTAGAAATAAAACTGAGTAAAAATAAACAAATTAATTCATATTTGTCAACTTAAATAAAATTTCTAAAATATATTTAAAAAATTATAAAATTTAATTGAAATTTTTTTTTAAATTGAAAATCTGTAGTTTAATGTGGAATATATGATATTATTAAATAATAATTTGTTGTAGAATGTTGACGAAGCTTTAAAATAGTCATTAAGTTACCACAGTTTCTAACTTGGTCTGATGTTATATACATTTAAGAAAATATTTTAACGGCTTAATATTTTACTGAGGCTGAGGCTAAATTCTAATTAAATTGCAGCTTTTTACTAAAATTGAATTTATGAAAATTAATAAGATATGTCTTTTTCCAAATTGGAAGTAATTTTTAAATATAAAATTGCATGTCCATAATAAGTGACTAAGATAAGAATTTCAATTAATTATATCTTTACAAATGAAGATATATGTAAAACCCAAAACTCGCTCTCTGTTTGTGAAATGCAGAAGAGAATCACAGATTGAGGTACAAATAGAAAGTTATAAAAATAAAAAAAATACATTTCACAAAAGGTAGGTTTAATGTATCAAAACGTGATATACATCGTTAGTCTGATAAATATGAGTCACTTTTATCTTTTACTGCTTATTATATATATATATATATATATATATATATATATATATATATATATATATATATATATATATTCTTTGTTTTTTTTAACGTTGGGAACTGGATGATTAACCCTTTGCCACAACATGTTCGGAATTCAGCAGAAAAGAGAATGAAGCTCAATTAGAAATGGCCATCTATGTTCGAACTGGGATTCGA